>WMKJ01000095.1:0-49105 GCA_009733715.1 Herpomyces periplanetae | reverse complement strand
AAGAGAATCTTTGATTTTATCTTCATGGTATAATAAGAGTGGCAATGATTCTGATATCTGGTCTACTTCATCGACGAATTGGGAAAATTTGCCTGATAAATTTAATACTTTCCAATGTTCAAGGCTCTCGCGAAAGTAAGAAAATGTGATAGGAGCATCACTACCTCCACTTTGATTAAATGTGTGATTTTTTCGCGCTAAATGAAGAGGATCTACTTTGATTAAGGAAATCCGTTCCAAAAAGCCGATGAAACGGTGTGTAGCCAAACGAGATTCAGAGGCATTTGTAGTTTGTCTTTTGCGCAATCCTTTGCGGTGATCATGTTTCACAATTTGATTTTGCATAGCTAAATCAAGTCAAAGTCCATTACAGTTTGACAAATCAAGAATATTGCCATCAATGAACGTAGAACAGCATAAAAAAAATGTTTTTTGGATAATTATTTTCCACGTCTTCATGTATCGTAAATCTCCAGATTAGCCGAAGGTGGGATTGCGGATAAATTTATCTCCGGTGGCGGCGGCGAGGACGAGGACAAAAATGAAGAGTCGACTTAGCAGGGAGATTTCGTGATAATGATTCAAATAAATTATTAAATGTTCAAGCGGTAACATGTTAAATATGTAAGTCGACAGCGAGAAATGGAATATTTGGAAATGGGATGTTGATATTTATTGATAGAGTAGTTATCGGAGATGTTCGAGGAGCATTTAGGGAAGCTTTCCAAATGCTAAATAAATTAAATAAAAAGACATCATTCAATCTTGCGTTGATTGCTGGAGATTTATTTGGAGAAGATGAGAGTGAACATTGTGATTTAAAAGATTTGGTAAACGAAAAAATATTTATTGATGTACCTACATACTTTTCGGTTGGACGGAATAAAATACCGGAATTGATTGCAGCAAAAATTCAAACAGATGATGGCAATGTATGCTCTAATCTTTTTTATTTGGGACGTCGTGGATTTACCAAAACCATGGAAGGTATTAGCATTGTTGCCCTGGGAGGAATAATGAAGAGAGCGAATGGTGACAAACTAGAAGCAAATGAAACGAGCAGAAGCATTGGAGAATGCGATAATGAATACGATGTGGAAGATGTTAAGTGCTTGCTCAAGGAAGTTAAATCACCAGATATACTAATGACAACACAATGGCCGGCGCACATACGTCGAGGATCCCGAATTGGGATGGGAGAAAACGCTTTTAAGGAATTGGACAGCGAATTAATTAGCACTTTGTGTGCAGGACTAAAACCCTTATATCATTTTTCCGTGATGAAAGACACTTATTTTGAACGAGAGCCGTTTATCAGTCAAACTGATATAGATAATTTAACGATGGGTCGATGTACACGATTCATAAGCCTTGCAAGTTTCGAGAATCCAGTGAATCAGAAATGGATCTACGCTTTCAAAATTACACCTGGTAATATCAGTGTACCCATTCCAACTGATGCTACATCATCACCGTTTATAGAGAATTTACGCAAGCGTCCAACACCATCTGAAGTGTATTCACGGTTTGATTGTTCGAATATTCCAACAAAGGTTATTTCGGGCTATGGCAATATAAAACGTTCAAGACAGACGTTACCCACGGCCAATGAATGTTTTTTCTGTTTGGCCAATCCAAGCATTGAAACGCATCTTGTTACGAATATAGGCGAGGAATCCTATTTAGCTATTCCCAAAGGACCATTGAGTGTATCAGGAACGTTTAAAGGAATGGAATGTGCGGGTCATAACCTCATAGTACCATTGGTTCATGCCGCAGCATTTAATCAAATCAATCAGGGAAAAGATCTTGATAAGATTTGGAAGGAAATCTGGCAATTTTGGATGGCACTGAATTCATTCTATACATCATTTGGGTGTCAAGAAGAGTATAAGTTGGGTAGTGTATGCTGGGAAATCAGTCGACAACGTGGTGTTCATGCACATCTTCAAATGTTAGCGTGCCCGTTAAGCTTGATCGAATCAGGACAAATCGAGAAAACGTTTAAACAACAGAGTAAATTACTCGGCTATCCTGAATTTCACGTATACGATGATAACCTTGAACTGATGCCCGTGGAACAAAAACCTGGTCAATTCGTCATGAAGGAACTTCCTAGGGTTATGAAGGGAGAATATCTTCGAATCGTCGTATACTCAGGTATACAAGATAGCCAGTTTGCACAAGTGGAGAATTCTGATCCGCCAGTACAACGATTTTACGCAAAATGTAAGACCATGGTTTTATACCTGGATCGATCATTTAACTTTGATTTACAATTTTGCAGGCAAACTTTGGCTCGAATACTTAACTTGGACCATCGAATAAATTGGCGGTCGTGTATACAAAGTCGGAAAATTGAAGAATCTGAAGCTGAACAATTCAAGAAGAGTTTTAGACTGTTTATCCCAGTATAGCTGTGAAGCCCTCAGAAGAGGCAGCACAAGGTAACGATAGAGACGGTTAGATTTTAAAAGTATTTCCTGGCTTAAACTGGCCATTTTCAGCCGTATATACTTGAGCAATAAACCGGACAAATCACCTGCGTAGATTGAGTTAATAATTGTACAATGATAGCTTGGATTTAGCATAAAATATGTTGAAAACTCGTCAAGTTGTTATTCTGGCAAAATCTTCTCCCAATCCGGTAATAAATGCATTAGGCTTGCGGACGTTGACGGAGTGTGGCCGGCGGTTTGGATCGTGCAGCGTAAATTGCGTACCGTACATACAGCTGTGGACTTTGCAGCTAGATGCTCATTTATTCTCAGGTTTACTTCACTTTAATTACTGCCCAAATATTTCCATACTAATAATACTCGATTATTTTGGCAGAATTTTAGGCCCAACTTCAGCAACTTCACTGAATTTTCTCCCAAAACTCAGACCAAATTCGTATATCTTGGAAACGACCTTATTCCAACTGATACATTAACCGGGTATAAGTCCCGCTTGTTAAGCGGAAAATATTTTGGGACTCGCAACAAACTATCTAGCCTTAATGAAATATTAGCTTCATGATCATGCTAACAGAAGAATCCAACTTGGATTTATTTGCAAAATGAATCACAAACTTCTTCATAATTTGAAAATTTCAAAGCATTTATCAAACCAGTTAAAATGTAGGAGCAAAAATAGTGATTCTAGTCAACAAGTCAAACGAGTTACCGTTTAATAAATTAGATGTCGAGATCTTACTTCATTCAACAACTGATACTAAATCAAACGTCGAATTAATCTAAGATAACCACAAAAGATTTTATTAGATGCACCGAATATATCAACGTATTTAAATCCAATTTCCTGATAAGTTAACATGCTTTGAATTTGCGTGCAACTTGCAAAATCGTGATATATCCGTTAATTCGTTTGGATGCGTATTGGAACTTTTGGAGGCTTACGCAAGTTTGGGGAATTTGCATGCATGATTTTATAAAGTATCATCGAAAGACGAATGAATAAGAGAAGTATTCCACGATGCATTGTAATAGCACAGAAAACGGGGAAGCTTGATTCAGAACGCGACGAAGATGGTGATGTTAACGATGGCAATGAAAAACTTTTCTACGCACTCATAATCCAACAGCAGCTTAATAATCTGAGTAGTTTTGCCGGCAAGCGAGAAATTCTCGTGTTGTGGCATTCCATTAATGATGATCTCGAAAACTCTTGTTCATAGTTGAAGATATACTCATTATATCTCAAATTGCGTGAATTATCCTTGGAGAAAGTAGAATTGCTAGTTCACTTTATTATCCCTTCAAAAAACAAAAACCAAGCATGCACACTTATATCTTTACAAAGTGATACTTGAACATTCTTTAACCCTAGAGGAATGCTGGCTATACATCAAGTTAACGCGCCATAATTGGTCGTTGCATGGGAAAAGGTTAAAAAAAAGGTAACACATTCCAATTGCATATTTCTAAGTTTGCTTAAGAAAAAAACATGTGGACACTCATCTACTGAAAAATCAGAGACATAATCGTACTCGCTCACATACCCGTCATAACTCACTTGCTAACTATACCAGCTATAGTGAAAAGGCCGACCGAAGTACATTTTATTCTCCAAAAGACTAAAATACCAGCACAAAACTCAGCGTGTGTGCATTCTTATGCACCTGAGATGCACTAGTTTTTCTCCTCATTATCACCCACGGCTATCGGCAACAAACAATATAAATTACATGAAGTTACGTGCATATCAGTGTTCAGGATCCGCGGTTATTACACTTACACATACTATTGCTTGCTCCATTGAACAAAGAATTGGTTCTCTACTATTGGACTCAAGCGCAAAAGTGGTAGGTGTCATGATCTATTCATAAAAGTTTGACCTGCCATACAGCCCAATTGAACTCGGAAAAATACCCCCAACATTCATTACCCTTCTAACTCTTCATCAAACAGTCAACGAGTGGACAGGTTTGAAACAGCTCCCGTTCTTCAAGGCTGTATAGCGGGTAATGAAGCGAAAAATGCCCTTAACAGCTCATCATAGTTCCGGTAAACTCCAAGCTTCGCGGCGCTTAACCAAAGATTTTGAATTTGAAAATGCATGGAATACTCTAGTATCATCATTCCGTGAGATTCACGCGAAAAATTCATCGCGGCTATCATTTGAGGAGTTGTATCGACACGCATATCGCATTGTATTAAAGAAAAAAGGTGATGTCTTGTACCAGCGGACTTTACAATTTGAATACACTTGGCTTGTGGATCACGTACGTGGATTATTGCTAGATCTAACAACAGCAACGGCTTGCGAACTCAGCGCCGTAGCAGCTAATATGGTTGACGGTGAAATTAGAGAAACAAGATGTTCAATCATCAAGGGCAGAGAATTGTTAAAAGTATTATCGACAACTTGGAACGATCATCAATTATGCGTGAGAATGATATCAGACATTCTAACCTACCTGGATCGAGCCTACTGTCTACTTGAAAATCGTCCTAGCGTGTATGATGCAGCTATGCTCTTGTTTCGTGATTCTATACTACTATGGTCATTTGGCGAAGGAAAAGATGAGGTTTATCTAATTGAAATCGTTGTAAAGGTGGTATTAGAAGAGATACAATCGCAACGAGATGGTGAACCCATTAATGAGGAGTTTATTAAATCAGTTACAGAAATGATGCATAGTTTAATGGATTTAAATGGGCGTAGCCTATACCTATCAATGTTTCAACCAATATATCTGGAAGCCAGCCGGGAGTACTACCGCAAAGAATCCGAATTATCAATACAAAGTATGCAAGCTGGTCCATTTCTACGACGAGCATGGCAACGATTATGCGAAGAAACAGAGCGATGCTCCAGTATACTTTTGCCATGTACAGAGGATGACATTTGCAAAATAGTTGAAGATGAATATATCTGTACCAAATTATCACGGGTAATTGACATGGAAAGTGGCTTGGGATATATGGTGGAAGGACGAGAGAATGGTCGTGAGTTACGCTTGTTATATGAACTCAATGTACGAGTTGATGAACAGGTTAGACTTTTGGCTGAAGCATTACAGCGACATGCTGAAGAGTTGGGTGACAAGATTAACATGGAAATCGTTAATCAAATCAAGTCAGCCCGTGAAGAAACAAGCTGGGGCTACGCATCCATGTTGCATACGGAGGCAGCGTTAAGATGGGTAGACCTTGTACTACGGTTAAAGGATAAATTTGATCGAGTATGGCGGGATTATTTCAAGTCGAATGCGTATTTGCAAGCTGGATTAACCAAAGCGTTTAGTAGATTTATCAACTGCGGTACATTGGGTAGAGCCGCCGAGTACATATCACTTTTCATTAATGAAAGTATGCGACGAGGAATTCGAGGAATGTCAGAAGAAGAAGTTGACGAAGTATTGGGAAAAGCAGTAATTCTATTGCGTTATGTTAATGATAAAGATACTCTGGAACGATATTATAAGAAACATTTAAGTAAACGATTATTATTTGGAAAGTCGTTAAGCTTAGATGTGGAACGGGAGATGGTAGGACGAATGAAGACTGAGCTAGGGAATGCATTTACCATGAAAATGGAGAGTATGTTTAAGGATATGAATGTGTCTCGTGAGTTAATGGTAGCCTTTAAAGAGTATAGTAAACGGCGAAGACGATGCGAGCGAGCGGTTAATGCATTGAAAAGCGGGATATGTGATACAGGAAGAGAAGGAAAAATGAAGGCAATCAGTGAGCCAGCAAGCATTGATCATGTGGACTTTAACGTGCAAGTACTTACGACGACAATATGGCCGTACGAGTTGGACTATGAGAATTTTAAAGAGTGTAAATTTCCCGAGCCTATTGAGGGGCTAAAGCGGGGATTTGAAGGGTTTTACGCAGAAAAGCATTCGGGACGACGACTATTTTGGCAAACTACACTTGGAACGGCAGAAGTTCGTGTACACTTTTACGCTAATTTCGACACAAATGAACGATCCAGAAACATTAACAACTTACGTGGAAATGAAAATGATGAAGTTGACGATTTAATCGAAGAAGAGGATTATCGGGCACGTAGCGGCAGGATTCAACGCCATAAATGTGGAAAACGGGAGAAGGTCTATGATTTAACAGTATCAACGGGTTTAATGATATTGTTAATGCAATTTAATGAAGGAGAAGGGAATACTGAAAAATTCGCCCGTCGGAAGAAATGGTTTACATTTGAAGAGCTACGTGAAGGCACCGGTTTAGGAGATGAAGAACTGGTTAAGAATTTGCAGAGTATAAGCACTCCCGGCAGCAAAACTCAACTTTTGGTCAAGGAACCAAGCACAAGAGAGATTACTCGACATGATAGATTCTGCGTTAACGATAATTTTTACAGTCGACACGCAAGGCTGAAAATTGGAACAGGAGGACCCACGGTCGGTTCACGATACGCTAACAATAATATAGAGGATGGACGAGATGTAGACGATTTGTATAATGGGGATAATAGCACGGGTGGTAGTGCCGGCGCGAGTGTCCGAGATGAAATAAGTTGCCAAAGTCAAGAAACGGCCAGCTATTTGCGTGTTGAAGATGAAGCAGAAAGACATGATATGGAAAAACGATTGAAAAGCGCACGAGAGTTTAACATGGAAGCCATGATCGTCAGACTGATGAAAGAACGGCGTATTTTATACCATGAAGAATTAGTAGATTTGATCAGGGATAGATTAAAGATCCAGTTTATCGCAAACGAAGAAATGATTAAAGAGCGTATTGAAGCGTTAATGGACCGAGAGTATCTTGAGCGGGTAATGGATATGGAAGCGGGCACTGCAAATCCGACCAATAAGGGAAGATTTGTATACAAATACTTACCTTGAATATTTGAAAGAAGTTAAGTAAATTGGCCATGCATATTCACTCCACAATCCATGAAATATTCGTACTAAACGGCCTACACGAGAAGTGTATTGAAATGCTCCCCAATCAGGAAATATTGTGGAAGACTCAAGGGATGGCGGGCAATGCGAAACGAACCAAGTGGAGTTAGACCAAGCAGATAGGAGGTGTGTGCGTGTGTAATCGCATGAACAGGATTGTAAAAAATGAGTGCGCAGTGCAGTCTCGGAGCGCGGATGTGTCAAGGCATAGATAAAATTTGTATAGTGAATTTACGGGGGTGTTTAGTTTACAACACGGACACGGTGAGCGAATGTGATCATTTAACAGCGTATACAGCACGCGCGCACTCACAGGAGAAGGGTAAACTTGAGGAGTCAAGTTAACCCTAGTCCATTGCATGCATCAAGATAAAGTACACAGTGTTAGCATGGAATGGTAATCACCGTATAGCCAGTTAGCTAGCCGGCTAATTGACTGAATTAACTAGTTGGTTCAGAAAGAATGTCGGAATCACCGGCATCTAGGACTGCCAGAGTCGATGTCCGATAAATTTTGCCGCAAGCCGTACCAAGTTCAATCTAGCAAGTGTGAGCACAGTACAGTGATGTACAGTATGATACGATACATTAAGAAAACTGGTTAAGAAAGCACATCAAAAGTTTAATAGAGGCATGTTGACATACATTGTTTCCCGAAAAATGGTGGACGTTAGACTTGGACAGTAGAGCGTAGTCTAATCAGTGTATAGTGTTATGAGGAAAAATCATTAATTTGGTTGAATGCTAAAGTTTTACAACCATCTTGAAATGGCGCGTATAAGCACATTGTAACGTACATTCTAATTCGGACTTTTTCAACGGTGGCGTATTTCCCGCAATCTAGTAGAGTAAGTAAAGCGTGTAAGCAAAATCCGATCTCATGGTTAGTGTAGAATGATACCTACAATGACCAGTTTAGCTTTGCCGGTTCGCAAACTTTTCAAAGTAGTTTTGTAGCCAAGCGTAACTGTAAGTAAGTGTGAGTTAAAGTAATATGTATAGGTAACAACTAACAAGTAAAGAGCCAACCCAGGACATGGACGATAAACTACACAAATGTAAACCCAAATTAACAGTAGAGGCATGGTAAGAAGTAAGGTGATATGATTTACGCCACGTTAAGCTAACAATTGATGAACAAAAGACGGTGATAATTCTGTGGCGAATCTTAAACAGTAATGAATACCGAATTCAGATACGTACCTTTACCAGATTTCATCACAAGAGCCAACCGAGAGTTGATCGACTCTTGATTTTTTTTGGACTTTTTAACGACCATGATGAAATTAGTAAACTCGGGTACACGTGCGATTAGATTAGCACGGTGTATAAAGACAAAATGAAAATAAACGGAATTAAGAGGGTGAAAAATTTACAAGGGATAATTAAACCGAGGGGAAATGAAGAACGAAAGAATAAATCCAGGAAAAATCTCACGATGTGCGAGCCATGGTGCGTGCGGACCAACAAACGAGCACCAGCACGTGCCCCGGCGTGTGGCTGATGCCTTCATCTCCTGAGGCACCCTCGGATCAACCCGGCAGCCGATCTGGGGCTTCGCTTATTTGGGGTCTAGACTGTGATGATTTTGAAGTTCCGGTGTGCGTGTGTGTGGATGTGGGTGTGCTTAAGCGAGCTTTTGGGACGTATGGGGCGCTCCGCCTTGTGCAGGGTTGAGTTTCACCATCTCCATCGTCAAACCGATGTCTTCTATCACCTCCACGGGTTATTTCTCTTAGCACACTCTACGCCCGTAAAAGGCTTGTTTTCGTGGGGTAATGATCATCTGGACTCGACTCGGTAAGGTGTACAGTGTCGTTGATGGGATATAGTGCCTAGATGTTGATAAATTACTGACTCAATGACAAACTTGAGTTAATTTAATCAATGTATTTTTAATATAATAAATACAGAGCACGATGTGATGTCGTTATTCCTTGTTAACACAGTAGCTACAGTTTTATCATTTATGCAGTGGGAACACCCGTCTCAGAGTTAGTCCCTTCCAAGCAAGTTTTGCATACTAGCGAAACTCTAGTGAACGGGATACGAGGATACTGGTGATAGATATGGAGGCGTAGATTTTAAAAGGATAATAACGGGTGCATAATGGATGTATATAGAGTATACCCAAACTAAGCAGGATGTGATCGGTAAAGAACAATCAACGATAACAAGTTAAATTAGACTCGCACAACATGATGAATCACGTTAAGCAGACGTTAAGCTAACAACATCACAAACGCTCAGTTAACTATACAATAGAGACGATGTGCGTAAACAAAACAGTTAACAAAGGAATCATCCAAACAGCATGCCAGCTAGCCAGCCAGCGAGCTAACCAACCAGCGCGCGAACGAGAATATGAATCAGGTTAGCCCGCGGACCTAAAGAATGTCTATACACTAACGTAATTAAACGCGAATGTTCAGTATTTCCGACACCAGTTAGATGGCCAGTTCAGACGGTGTAGATAAGTTAGTGAGTATGTGATTTACCAATCAATTTGCGCACAAAGTAATTTTACACGAGTTGTTAGCACATGCACACGCACACACGATCATCATTTAATTAAAAGTAATTTGCAAGTGTGGATACTCTGCCGCACGGCACACGGTACAGTGGAATTGTGTGGAGCAAATTATTAGTTTGACCAAGGCATTCCGCTTTAGCACGGGAAAGCTAAACTGAGAATTGCCCACTGCTAAGGCAGTACATCCACCTGAGATTATTCTCCTCATTGTTACGTTAATGCAACCCAGCAGAATGGTGCGGTGCGGTGCGGTGGGAAACAAATCAGGCTATAATATAAGCGGAAAAGGTTAATTTTACCTGGCATGCAGAAGAGCACGGGAAATTATAACGGGGGAATTAAGGGTGTTCGTTTAAACGGCGAGATAATTACTCGACGAATTAAGATGAATCGAGTGATGGTTAGCATACATCGTTATTTACATGGTGAATGTCAGTCACTGTCAGTGCATGCAGCCTACAAATTCCGAATTCAAATGATTCGTTCATCATCACCACCACCACCACCACCACCACATCTAAACGTATGGTTGGTGCTAAGTGTAATTAATGATACTATGGGACACGATTCTTTCTACAGTTAGCAGAATTGAACTCAAAGCAAACCTTCAAAGTGAAAATTACTTTGATTATCAGAGATGAAGCGTAGCTATATCGCTACACAAACTCCCATTTCCGAGAGTTGCGACCAAATTTTACAATGGGTGACCGACGGACTGACTGACTGACCCAGCGGGGCCATGTATGAAAGTGTAAGAATAAATTGAGCGTCACCGTCGATCATTTCTAGCTAAATAACAAAAGTAACACTTCTTCCCTCCCTTCCATACATAAAAAAACTTGATGAGTTGGTAGCGCATCGCGCCATACATACAAGGTCTAGGTAATATAGTTCGGTGTAGTGCTCTACCATGGATAAGCGAAAACTTGATCGTGGAACTTTTTAGACGTGGATGTGAAAGAATGCTATGTTAGATAGCGTCAAGTTCAGGCTCGGGACTCATACGACCCGAGCTTGTCGTTAAATATAGGCTTGAATTGGCCCAGCTAAGTTTATCGTGTGATGAAGGGGAAATGAGCAAAACCAAAGTAACCTAGCCAATTCATTAACGAATTAAATTAAAAGTTACTGCACTCTTGTAACGGGCTGTTAATATAAAAATAATACTTGAATATGATAATATAAAAAATCGTTCACTTTTGGCATGAAGAAACGAGTAAAAAGGGTAAAACATGGCGAACCAACTTTTAATTAGCAAGTTTTTCAAAGAATTACAAGACTTTACACGAGTCATAGCCTGACAGAGAGCCAGTATAGTGTAGGGTAATTGATGTCTGATATATAATGTTATTCTAGCGTTTTACGACCGAATGAACGTGAGTATAGTTAGCCTGAGTGATTAAGTTACGTAAATGTCGCATGATAATGCCCTAGTATGATTTGGGAAACTGACATTCATGAATTTGATGGGCAGGGCAGGGCAAGGCTTGACAATACATACATGAGTAAATTAGTTCGAGGAGTGGTCAGTGTGAAAAAGTGATAAAGCAGTACGGGGCACTAGTGAAGTGATAGCTAGGTGAAAAGTATAATTTGAACAAACCATAGGTCGATTAATTGCTTGTTCGTTCGTTCGGAAGTACGGATAGTGAATGAAAATATGTTGGTGTGAAGGATTTACTCCCGCCAAAATCCCCCTTTGCGATAATCAAGTGTCGCACGATAAATGTTTACAAGAGCTGGAGTATACGACGTCGAGAAATGTATTGCAAGTTTATCATTTGCGCAGAAAATTATGTAGAAGTGTGTGTATGTGTGTGTGCATGTGGGGGATGTTAAAAGTCTCTAAATCGGTAGGATGACAGGACGGGTGATATCAATCCATGTGAAATATATAAATTTTTCTCCTATCAGATTTTAATTGATCAAAATCATGCGATAGGAATGTTTGATAACATCATGATAAATTTTCACGAAAAAGACCTTCGGCAATGATTTGTTCATTAATGGGTAAATTATCTTAATGGATCCCCAAAGTTGGCTGAATTTGTACAATTTTACAAAGGTTTAATTGAATTGAGAAACCCCCTCGGTCAGTGTTGGTACGTTGGTAAATTTAATCTAATCATATACCTAGCAAAACTCGTCATTTAACTCAAGCCTCCAAAAGATCCATCTTTATCCCCGTACTCATTCACTAGTCACAATGCCGCATCGTACTGTACCGCACCTACTAGAAATTCACTATTCGACAACTTACCAAGCATCACAATCTCTCGTAAATTCTCCCCAAATCCAAACCCAAAACCTGCCCGCCAACTTTTCCCGCTCATCTCCGTCTTCGATCCTCGACCCTCCGCGATTCTGAACTCCAATTGCCGTTGCTGCTCCTGCCTAGTTCAGCTGGACTCGGACATTTTTTCTCAACAAAAATCTTCTACGGATTCTCTCAACAATGTTCCTTGATTCATCCTTAGTTCATTATCATTTCATCTCGTCTTGTCTGCGCGCTTCCCCAACCCGTATCGGCTCTTCTTTCCCCTTTCTCGCTTTCCCCTTCGTCTCGTCTCGTCTCGTCTGTCTTGGTCAATTTTGTATCATGTAAAATTTTTTATTTTTCGACCAGTTTTAACCCCAAGCTACTTTACTCTTAACTGATTCTGAATCCTAACCCAACTTGCGTATGTCGTTCATTATATTATCTTGCTTTAACTAATTGGTCAACCTAGTAAACTTTATTATATTATACTATACAAATCAATTGGTTGGTCGGTTGGTTCATCACTCGTAGCTTAAACCAGCTACATCCAGTTATCCCTAGCTAGTATTGTAGGTATTTCATCGTTTGGCCTAGCTTCACTTCCATTCTCCCAAAATACATCTTGACCGGTCCGTCCAATTTGTTGACCCATACTCTTTACTAGCTATTCTTGAAATTAACATTTTTCTCTTTTCACGTAAATCAGCCCCAACTAATCAAACCTCCCCTTAGTACACTTCGTTTTCTGGAGCATGCCCATGTTGCTCCCTGGTGGTCGATTGTGGGCCATTCATTTTCTTTCGCTATTTGCCTCCCCTATATCCACTCCATCTTCGTCGCCACCATCGTTTTTCAGTGCCTACGTACCATTCCAATTTAAATCGTAATTGTAACAGTAATTGTTACCACAACCGTAAACTTTCCCATACTTGTTACTTCCCCTCACTCTTCTTCAACATCCATCCCCGTCCATCATCGTGACCATTCAATGCTAGTTTCTATCTTTACCTGTTGGTCTTCATTCCATCATATCCTCCCCTCTTCCTCGTCTTCACCATCCTTTCCCCAATCATTCAACTTCTCCGCTCTATTCAACATTCTTTATTCCGTTTAACTCAACTACTAGGGTCAGGCTAACCCGATTTCTTAAGCGTCGTACCGCCTATTAATCGTTCCCGCTCATCCATGTTTTATCGTTAAATTTACCGACATGATTAATTTAACCCGCATTACTTATCCATTCACTTACTCACCTGGTCGTTCGCTTTGCTAACTTCCTACTAACTAACTAGCCTGTCACCCTAACCCACTCTCTCATCTCATTATTTTAATAACTCATCTCTATAAATTGCTCCTCCCCACGTCTCTCGTTTTCTCCATCTCCAATTTCTCTAGTCGTCTTTCCTTCGTATATCTTACCACTTCGACCATCTTCACCCTCTTTCTCCCTTGGTTTTTGTCCCATTTCCTCCCCTTGTACACTTTCAATCCCACCCTTTTACAAACAATTCACCATTGTTAGCTGGCTGCCTATGATCATTTAATTCATCTTGATACCCTTCCTTCCAATATCCAGAATTGAAAATATCTCTAACAAATATTTCAAGATTACAATCACCTATTCATCATTCACTGACACCTACTTTCACTTGTCAATCCACTCATCGACCAATCAGTCAATCCATCATTTATCACATTGCCCAGGTCGGCTTATTCGCAATATATACTTTCCTCAACTCCATCATGCCGACCCTTTCCAAAATACTCGCATTTGGCAGCGCCATCTTTTTTCAACTCTCCTCCGCTTTACCCTACGACTATTCAGCCTTTCCCGTTGAATATCACAACCTTACCATCAGAGCCCCAAAACCAATCCCTAGCAAGCGTGGTCTTGCCTACAATGATCCTAACAAAGTTCGTCCTTTCTCAAGCCAACCTGCCATTTCGTGGGCTTATAATTGGAATTCAAAAACGGATAAACTTCCCGACAACATTGAGTTTGTTCCCATGTTATGGAGTGCTAAACCTGGCTCCACTAGTCACTGGATTGAGGATGCTAATCGCGCAATAGCTGCCGGTAGCCATCATTTACTCGCCTTTAACGAACCTGATCATAAGGATCAAGCCGACATTAGCCCTGAGGAGGCCGCTGCACAATACCGCAAGTACATGTCCATTCCCTTTGGCGGCCGTCCCGGTATTCGTTTGGGTTCTCCCAGTATCACCGATTCTGGTGTCAACGGTATGGGCTTTGCTTGGATGCGTCGTTTCCTCGCTGCTTGCTCTGATTGTCAAATTGACTTTACCGTTATCCATTGGTACAGCACTGCTACCAACATCGGCTATTTTAAACGCCATATTGAACAAGCTCATGCTGTTGGTGGTGGTAGACCCATTTGGATAACTGAATTCGGGGGTTTTGGTAGTGATGCCGAAATTGCAAAATTCCTCGAAACTGTACTTCCCTGGCTTGATTCTCAAGATTACGTTGAACGTTACTCCTACTTTATGGCTCGCGATGGTATCCTTAACCAAGGTGCTGACCTTAGCAACACCGGTCGCATTTACGCTACATTCCACTAACTGGATCCTAACTTTCTTTTTATCTTACTCTATTTCATTGGCTCGGAAATTCCCCGCATCTATGCATGAGCATTTTTCCCTCTTCCTTTCACGTACACTTGAATATGTCCTTTTTTGTTTTATCCTCCTACCCTTCAAACCTTGTGCCCGTCAATCCATTGCTGGTTGGGCTTTCACATCCACTATTTATATGTGTCAGATGAACATTTTTTCCTTTTCAAATATTTTATTTACTATGCTGGTACACGCACTCCAACTTGCGCATTCCTAAAACTTATGCGCGCAACAGTCAGGCCTTACTGTCGCATTATAGTGCTCATCTTCGTGCGTACCCGATCACAAGGCTATTTCTGCCGGTCAAAATAGTCCATTCATACGCTAATCAACTACTTTCTATGGCTGCGCCGTCGTTTTAGTTGACATCTTACCACTACACACCTTTGCGCAACTCCTTCACTTCCTCTATCCGTACTTGCTGGCAAGTCTTACCGTTAAGAGTTTTTCGCGGTTATGTCGGTTTCATTCCGTTTTTTGCTTTATCTCCGACGTGCCGCCTACACACTTTACGCTTACTAGCCTATTCACTTGTCCGTGCGTACAAATGGGAGTAAATGTGTGGGTGTGTAAGCCTACGTGAGGAAGTGTGTGTGCGTGCGTGTGTATGTATCCTCTTCGTTTACATGTACATGTTCATCTTCAAGCGTAGCAAGCTAGATTTCAATTTGCTCTTCAATTAACTGACATTTGTTGTGCTTGTCGCCAATGTCATGCTTGTCTCACCAAGTGTGAGCAAGATTTCAGCATTTCATTTCGTTGAATATTTAAGCTGTGTATGTAAGTTGATCAGCTTTGTGCCTAGCTTTCCTATACATCATACCCTATTGTGTTAACAATTCCCCATTTGTGCGTTAAACGTGTGTGTGCGCGAGCGCATACTACACGTTGTGTAGTCATGAAATTTATTAACGCTCGGCTCCTCACTTAAATTTTCGTCGTTTCTCGAATCGTGTACACGCTTGTGTGACCCTTGTTTATCTTATATTCGCTCTACCGTGTCTCTTGCTCACTGTTAGTCTTCCCAAACTTTCCTTTGTAATCATCAATCTACCCCAATCCTTGTCTCCTTTTACATCCCACTCTTTCACCCACGTTCCATGTTCCCCAGTCAAGTAATTTAACCAAGCCAATCCACTTGTAGGGCCGAATATCGCACTAGCTTCACTTAACGTGTTTCACGCTACAATACTGTCCATACACATCGCAATAACAAGCTAAGGAACACATCCTCATACTATAATTAACTGCCTATCCTTTTATTCTAAATTTGTGAGCCAGGTGCTCTAACGTCTTTACACGTGCTACCTACATTAATGCCTAATTTGCAAAGTGAATCCATGTTGATGGGCCATCTGAAACTTGCACTATCCAATTCCCAATTAAATTAACCTCTCTTATTCGTTCATACTATATCCCAAAATTAGCATTATATACGCGTACCCCATTCCTGTACACTCCTGTTTTAATTGTGAATATTGGGATAGCTGCACTAGCTAAAATTCCTTAACTCTTTTCTACTATTATCATTTTACAAATTCATAATTAATCAACTATAAATCCACCCAAATTTCCTTCTCCCGTCTACCTTCCCTCTATCACATGATCTTTCTATCTCCTTACGTAAATATCCTGCCCAACCCTACCATGTATCACATGACTGATTTGAACCGCCACTGCACGTGATATCAGCATTCTCCCGCCATCTACGGATGCCAAGCTGGTTTTAAGATCCTTTTCCGCAACATCACGTGAATTTAGTATACAAATATGGTATCACGTGCTGTTTCATGATACCAAAAAGCGAATGTTGAGCAGATTTTGTTCTTTAACGCGCAGTCAACACGCCCGCATGCTCCCCTTGGTTACGGTATGTTGTAATTTTTGAGCAGCTTTCTCATTAAATTTTACAATGTCTCTTTTATATCATTTGAGTTAACATTTTATAAAAATATATTCAGTCAGGTTAAACTCAATGGCAGTACGGCGCAGTTTACTTATTTTACGGGATGCTTTGTCGCATGCACGACCTCCGTTATACGCTCCCACTGACCTTTTACCTTTACTGTACCATTCTAATCCATCTTTAATCAAGCGAAATTTCTCGTCCTGGCATGTACTTCACGGTGATAACATTTTACAAGTTGTACGTTAACGTCTACTTTGCAAAACATTTTTCACATGATGCATACTTTTACCCGTTCATGCACATACCTGTAAAAACGTTTACGTGCTAAGTGATACTTACAAGCCATCGACTTGCCGCCGTGTTGTTTTACGATTAGCATCGAGATTCTCCGGAAAATAATCCTGCTATACCCTTTAAGTTTTCCCCCGAAAATGAAAAAATAATCGCAGAAATTATCGCAAGGTATCCTCCTCAGTATAAGAAGGCCGCTGTGATGCCCTTGCTCGACCTGGGTCAACGTCAGCACGGCTTCACGAGTATTAGTGTTATGCTAGAAGTAGCACGGATTTTGGAAATGCCCCCCATGCGGGTATACGAAGTCGCCACCTTCTACACCATGTACAATCGTTCACCCGTCGGAAAATTTCACGTTCAGGTCTGCACCACGGTACGTTGTAACACGCTACGTTTTTATGTATCTTTTTTACTTTGGGTTAACGCAAACTTCCTTTCAACTTCATTTGTCCATCAATCTTACAGACACCTTGCCAATTACAAAACAGCGACGGCATCATGACCGCTATTCAATCTCATCTTGGAATAAAACCCGGTCAAACAACAAAAGACGGGCTATTTACCCTAACCGAAGTCGAATGTTTGGGCGCGTGCGTTAACTCGCCCATGATCCAAGTGAACGATGATTACTATGAAGACCTCACCCCCGAAACCACTGTCACACTTTTGGAGGCTTTCCGCACCTCTGCCGAGTTAAATGACCCTTCCAAAATTCCGAAGCCTGGTCCAAAAAGTGGTCGACACAGCTGTGAGCCTTCCTGTGGCCCTACTTGCCTCACTTCCGAACCTTGGACGAGCGTAGACGTTATGAGAAAGGACGGTGCGCTCTAAAATTTATTCGTTGTATAAATCTTTCATTGATATATGTTACCGCGCGCATAAACAACCAAGTTCATAAGGTTAATACACTGCCACTGTTCACTAGTACATGTACGACATAAGACTCCTTTTGGCACGCCAAAATTCATCATGAAACTGTTAACGCCATTCACTAACTGCCAATAAAGTACACTAATTACTATTCATCGCCAATTAGGGTCTGTAGAAAGTAATTTGGGATGCTTATACACGCTGGGAATAAGTCCAAGTGCAATGGCACGGCGTATGGCCTTTGCGACGCGACGCTGATTGCGCCTACGCAAGCCTGTTTGGTATGCTGGTTTGATGCGCCCCGTTTCGGTAACGAATTCCGAAAGTAGAGCAAAATTCTTCTCATCCCCAAGTTATTAGCATAAAACATTAGTAGAAAGTATATATACATGACAAACTCACCTTATACTCATGCAATGGGTTAATATTCAGAACATCAAACACGTCAAAGTTGGATTTACCGTAAAAATTCGTTGCAATGTGGGGGGAAGAATCCATGCGTCGTGGTGTCCGCCATTTATTCATTTCGCTAGGCAGCAAATCGTGTGGTGTATAAACGTCGCCTGCCGTCCACGGCCTTTTTAAGCGGGACTCCAGTGCAAATCTGCGTTGTGCATATTCTGAGTTGCTATCTTGCGAAGCGCCTGCGTTTCGTACCGTTTTACGCGCATATTCCAGCTTATCTGAAGGAGAAGCCCCATCTAATTTAGTGCTGTGAAATTTATTTTTCGATGAGGTTAAATTTTCCTCCGTGGACCCGGCTGTAGCAGAATCATATCGCGAAATTGTCGCAAAACTTTTCTCCACACATGGTAAAGATTTGAATTCTCCAATCTGTTGTGAAACTGTGCTCTTTTTGATAACTTTATTAAAACAAATAAATTCACATATTCTCGGTCGAACAAATCGAAAAACCAACCCGTTAAACAAATTCATAGTTTTCCCTAATCCGAATAATTGTTCAATTCTTCACGATGTTGATTGAGTAGGAACCTGTCACATGGCTCAGATTATATAATAAAATTGTTGTTGGCACGTGTTCCCAACCGAATTATTATTTCAGCACAACGCGAGAAATTTCCCGCTAGGGAAGATTAATTGTTACTCTACAATTTCCACAAAGAATGGAAAGGTTCGAGTTAGTGATGTGTATAACTTTATCATGTGGTCTATTAAGTTGCAAGTGATCAAGTCAGGACAATGGAGATCAGTTAATACAGCACACAAATCCATAAATCGGCGGTTAGGTTTCTCGTACGGCAATTCACAAAAAATTGTTCAATATCGAGATTTAGTGAATCATTGTCAAAGCGTGTTAGTTGGTTGTTGTGTTCGCTTGAAAATTCACACGGAAGTTCATTGTTTGATACCTCAAAAATATTGGCTGGCACATCATCTGCCATGGTTCCAATGCCGAGGCCAGTTCAGCACTACCACTCGGCATAGCTGGCGCGCCGCTAGTTCAAACAGTGAAGATGCAGCAGTCGATACAGGCTTCGTTTCGTCAATCGGGCGTGGGTTTCCCAAAATGCTTGAATTGGATCGAAAAATTTCTTTGAAATCTCGATTGCCAGGATTAAGTCAATTAGTATATGCCTTTAACAATTTTTTTCGCGCGTACCTAAGTACGGCATTATCGTGTGTTCCTTTAGAAGAATATCGAGTTCTACTTGCCATGCAAACATACAACATTATTAATTCCAGCCAATCGGACGAATCAGATGCACGGAAGCTTGGGATTAAACCTATTGACGCGTTAAACGCTCTCAGTGTTTTGGCAAGGCGGCCCAACGGGTCTGGTTTGTTGCATGTTGCATTTGCCACAAAGCTGTATGATGATCTGACCATCTCGCCATCCCAATCAGCGACTCATGAAACCAAGGGGTTAGGTGTAGCATATTCAGGGCTAAGTAACGCAGATTTATTCGCGGCTGCTGAATGTTTAATTCGAACATTGACACATTCAGGCGCATCTCAAGCAGCGTGGGAAAAGATTGTTCAATTCAACGAAAGTAAGCTGTTCTCGACAAATGAGCTTTTAGCACTTACAGAACTCCTTATCTCAGGTTATTGTTGCGAAAGGAAGGACAATTGCCTTGAAGAAATGTTAAAATCATTTCCTACTGCGATACAAATTAGTGATTCACCTAACGGTAAACTACTGTTAACAAAATCATCCCAAAATCGTATTTGTCGTGTATTAATGCAATACTTTAGCCAACATGGGCAGGTTAATAAATGCTGGACCCGATTGTCCCACTGGTTAAGCTCATCACCGGATTTTCTTGATACGGTGACTTTGGCCTCAATTAAAGCCGAATTGATTCAACAAAGCCTAGCGTATGGGAATGTTGAGGCAGCCAATGACATACATTTCATATGTAAAGACGAAGCCAAATCTGGGCCAATTACCACAGAGATATCCGACACACTCTTCGTACGACAAATATTTTCAAAATTATGTGTTAATCAATCGCATCGTACTATTAGTCCGCTTGCGCTAGCCCGCGTACTAGGTGATTGGCTTGAAGGTGATAGGTTAGGCCAACTTTTAGATACGCTCGACCCATCAACTAGTAGCTTGACGGTATTAATGAAAATTCTGGATAATTTAGCACAAAACGTACACAACAATAATGCTGTACGCCGGTTTATGGAACGTCTGTACGTTTGGTCTATCCAGGAACGAAACGATGATTGCAAGCGTAATGATAAATTTCCCTACAGAACATGGTTAATTCTTATGAATAATCGTATGACTATGGGGAACCTCGTTGGAGTTGTTGACATGTACTTGAAGCTGGCGCAATACAATCGCGAAATTACCACGGAAAAGCCAATTTTGAATCGACTTATCGTAAATCTATGTACAGTATACGATACAGCAGAGTCGGATAATAATAGTTATGGTGATGTCGTGACAACATCAACAATTCTACTAAACAAAAAGGACGAAGTATATTCAATAATTCTACTAATACTAAACGATTTGAAAGCCGTACCATTCTCATTACAATCAGACACAGTTAAAGCTTTGGTATATCTTCACATAACACGTGGCGACACAGATGATCTTCACGATCTTCTCCAAAGCTACATTTACGCGTTATCTTGCAGCGAACGACGTGAAATTATCATAAGCGTACCTCGTGATGGGCTTTCACATACCAATGAAATGGAGAATTCTCAGCCTTTATGGGATTTATTTGAATTTTTTCGGGACCGGCACATATTTCTGGCAACGGATTTAAGTCGGTCTTTTCGCACAATGGCGTTTAAATCGTTTATCAATAATTTCCTACTCCATGGACAAGTTGATCTGGCTGTACAAGTGTTCAAATACTACCGAGAAAACTGCGCAAATTATAATCCATTTTACGAGTCTCTCACGACTAAGAAATCTGTAATTCAGAATTCCGAAGCCGAATTATCATCCACGTCAATGTATACCGATATAATAGAAGGAATTGCACACGCTCGGAACTTGGATGCGCTAACGCTCGTGCATAATCTATTGAAGGTAGACCTTAACTTGTTTGGTGATAACGGAAAGACAAGTTCATTAGCACTTCCTACTAGCCTGATAAATTCTCTAATGCATGCTTATAATCAGTGCTCACAGCCCTTGACTACAATTGAACTTTGGTATAAGGTACTCTTAACAAGTACTGATTCTCCGTTTATATATGAAGGCCCGGACTTCACCAGTATACGCTTAATTTTAGAAGCGTGTGTATTGCTATCGCAACTTGATCCGGCTATAGACTGTAATGTGTCGAAGGTGGATTCATTTCGCCCGTCTACTATTTCATCTCCGCTTGACATTGCACGAGATACATGGCACACATTAACTGATCTTAACGTGTCCATTCCCAGGTACGTCGTAGATGAATACCTATCGGTTCTAGCGACGAACCATGCGTTATCAGAGGTGACAAATATATTATCGACTTTATACATGAAGTTTGGACATGAGATTGATCGGAATTTAATCGCTATGATATTTAACGCACTTCCCACAGCTGAAATTCGCCTTGAATTTGTCGATTGGCTTGCAAATTACCAATTATATTCCAAATCATCTGAACAAAAGTCGGGGAATTTTAATATAAATCAAGCTCAGTTACGCTTTCTCCGGCGGGCAACCCGTCGAAATATTTTAACGGCCAATCTTTTTCAACGAATATCCTAGTGTATCGCATGGATGTAGACTGTCATTTCGGGTATACTTTGTTGCACACACAATTTAGGCTTGGTGATTTTTGGCGGCGAGACTGGTAGCTCGAGATCTTCTCCATTCACATTCGTCGGCGAACTCGCATATTTCACATTTAAATGCCTCTTCTATGTCTACGCCTTTTGCCTCTCGATATCCTTTCCACCAACTTAACACATCGTTTAAGTAGAGGTACAATTCTTTCTCATCGTATACATATTCTCGTATACCAATGATTGCACCAGTGGATTGACTTTTATATTCGACGTACAACTTATCACTTATGGTGATGTTGTGCGAAAATGTTTTCTGAAATTCATAAATCATATATTTCCATAAATTTTCAAGACAATTTATCTGGCTTATCTGGTTTTGGAACGATTGCTTTTTACTAGGTAAATACCATGGTTCTTCTTCCGACCAATCATCGTCTGATTTATCGAGAGATTCTTGGGGAAGATGGTGAAGGTTAAGCTGCTGGATAAATTGAGAAGAAAATTCTTTCCTTGCACTCAAGCGGAATCTTTGGAAGAGTACATTCGAGTCAACGTAGTTCCGCTTCAAGTCTTGCAAAAGTTTACGATAGAGCATGAGCTGGAATTTAGTTGCCCTGGCGCTTACTTCAGAAGGAATGGTATCACGAACTCTTGTTTTGACGTCTTTGATAAATATTTCATCGGATTGAACCGTATTATAACTTTCGGAGTCGTTGACGCCGCATTTTGTATTATGTTTGATAGTTTGACAGAAAATGGGCTCATTCTGAGAATCATTTGAATTCGACGGCTTGAACAGTTCGTCGATTACTCCATTGACTACTTGGTCTCCAATAACGCCCCAGACCCATAACTCTCTCGTAAGGCCCGTTTCTCGTAACGTTCGCAAACCTTGAACTACGTTCCACAGTAGTAATGCCCACTCTTCCTCTCTGGTTTTGACCGTAATGGAAACTGTCTCAAATATTTCCTCTTCCAATTCCTTATGAGACACTGTTCCTCGCTGCATTGCTTTGGTCTGTTTAATTTTTCCATACTTGGATAAAGAAAAAAAGTACTGCAATTCGCACCATGATGGTGACACTAGGTCGGTAACTGATAAGGCTTTCTGATTTACAGACCGAAATCGTTGAAGCGGTGAATCTTGAAGGGTAGAATGCTTTAATGGCAAATCGTGTGTGACTTGGCGCGATAAGTCTGTTCGTTTTGCATTCCATTTTGCCTCGGGAGTAGTTAGTACCTCTGATCGCTTCGCATGAATTAGCCTAGAAAACTCATTCCATTGTCTACGTTTTGTCCGCAGCTCAGACTTCATTTACCTTGATGAATCGTTTTTCGAGGTATTGACGTGCAACACGCTTTGGTGTTATTGACATGAGTTAAGAGGGACGGCGTAGTTTTTTTAACTGCTGAAGACGCCTTTTCACAAGTTAGGTTGACCAGCGCGTTGTTTGGAGTGTGTTCACATTTATTGCAGGTTCCGGAGACCACAACTGGCTTGTTTGTTAGTTGAGATGATTGATCCAACTGACATAGAATTTCATCTACTTCAGCTTCCACTTCTGTTTCCCAGTCTAGCCCGTAGTCACTCTCAGGCACGAAGATACGTTCAGTATCTATACATTGGCTGCTGTCAGACTTGGATGGTCCACTTTGCGAAGTTTTCATCGTTGCATTTTTTTGTAATAAAGTTCGTTAATACTTAAACAATGCTTTTGATAAGTCTGAACGCGAATGAAACATGTGTACAACTATAATCGCCAATACTGAGTGGGAATTAGTCTGGGATGACACATGGGCCAGTGCATGTAAATTCAACTTTTCACGGTTAAACTTTGGTTAGTAAAGTAGAGGTAGGAATGAAATATCCTACTATAGCAAAAGATTCTGTAATTTAGTGTAATCGTGACATCCAAAAATTACAAAGAGATATATAAGAAAGAGGCGAAATTGTACGAATACGGTTACAGTTACTCAGGAGTCGAGTGAAAATCGCGGTGTGAAAAAAATTCGGCGGAGAATAATTAGCTGTAATGTAGATAATTTCAATCTTCATACAAACTAGATAAAAATTACTGATGTTATCACTATCCACGCGTTCAAACTTATCCCTCCTACCCATCGTTTCCACCTGTCGTTTCTATCCAGAGTGTTCAATTCCCCTCCAAGTTGATTCTTCCACCTCCGCCCCCGACCCCTCCATTTCCGACCTGCGCCACATTGAAATGACTAAGCTGAAAGGGGATTGTTGGGCGCAAAGGCTGGGAGCAATGGGAGATCAGGTGACTCATGATGTCAGATGGCGCGATATTCCTTGATGGGGCGTTCGGGATGAGGTCATGTGCCCCTCAATTGGGTAAATTGGCTCGCTTGTATGCGATAGGTTTTCCCAAGTAAATGCACACTCGTTTTCGGCATTTTCTTGACAATTCTTCAATATCTTCTTCTTTTATTCTTTTTAATTCATTACCATTTATCAGTTTAATCCAATTATCACAGCTTTGCGTATATTTGAGGACGATTTCTCGATTTTCACATTTTATCGTGATAATATCAACTTTAAGATTTGTTCAAATATTTATTTCCTCGTATTTTTTTACTAGTTGTATCTTGATTTTGGAGAATTAGTTTACATTTTTCCCAATCTTACAATCATCTAAATTTCTGGAATTTTGTTTAACTGCTAACTTAACGTGATTTATTCTCGTTACCTTCTTGGTGCGTAATTTATTCTATTTAACACGGGTTAGTGATTATTCGTTCGAATTTATGAGGGAATTTCACATTTCTCAATTCTTTTCATTTTCATTTTCTCAATCTACGTATACTGTACTCTTCTTCAATCAATGACATATTTTAACACTGCACCGCATCTTAGCAATTATGCCTGGAAAAGAAGGAAATTTTCTTTTTACTTCAGAATCCGTTGGCGAAGGTCATCCGGATAAAATATGGTAGGTAACTTTGACATTACCCTTTACTTCCCTCTTCATTTAAACTGTTATTTTCACTATTACCATATATCAGTTCCTTATAACTATACGATTGCTTGACTTATGCATTCTCTTGTTGGCCCACTTCACACGACAATTTAACATGCTAGTTTATCCGGCCAGTTTTTGTCATTATTAGACTCATGATTTCGACAAAGCTTGTCTATCGTCTAATTACTTTTCTTAGTAAAATAGCGACCAAATTTCAGATGCCATTCTAGATGCTTGCCTGACGATCGATCCCTACTCAAAGGTGGCTTGTGAAACTGCCGCGAAAACGGGGATGATCATGGTTTTCGGGGAGATAACAACGAAGGCCAATCTTGACGTTCAAAAAATCGTCCGTGAAACAATTAAAGAAATAGGTTATGATAGCTCCGAGAAAGGTTTTGACTATAAGACGTGTAATGTTCTCGTTGGCATTGAACAGCAGTCTCCAGACATTGCCCAGGGCTTGCATTATGATAAATCACTCGAAGAGCTCGGAGCTGGCGATCAAGGAATTATGTTCGGTTATGCAACAGACGAAACGCCGGAATACTTACCTTTGACTATTCAACTGGCTCATAAGTTAAACTCAGCTTTAAAAGAAGCTCGAGTTAGCGGTACTCTTCCTTGGTTACGCCCTGATACCAAAACTCAAGTTACTATTGAATATATGCATGATGGAGGTGCCGTTGTTCCACTGAGAGTACACACAGTGGTCATCAGCGCTCAACACAGTGAAGATGTATCAACAGAAGAACTACGCCGTGAGATTCGATCCAAAATTGTCGAAAAAGTTATCCCGTCGAAGTATATTGACGATAAAACTATATATCATGTAAGGATAAGTTGGATAGTTTGTTTTCCCTCTTCAGATTTTGCGCTTGTCCCTTTTTCTCCTCTCGCATGTCGTTGGCTTAACAGATGCCATGTGTAGACGAATCCCCTTTGAGTATCATATCACCCCTTTCAAGGGTAATGGAAGGGCAACCCAGTGAATACGTTCAGCTTATATCATCATGAAATGGCCCGTTAACAAGTTTTTTAAACTGAACTGATTCGACATGAACACAGACTGAAAAAGAACCAAGGGCCTCACACATTGAACAATGATGATGTTTGCTTGATGTTTACGAATTACTGACTTAACTCTTGTAAATATTTAGATCCAACCCTCCGGTCGGTTTGTAATCGGAGGCCCACACGGCGATGCAGGATTAACAGGGCGTAAAATAATCGTGGATACGTATGGAGGGTGGGGCGCGCATGGAGGAGGGGCCTTTTCGGGAAAAGACTACTCTAAAGTAGATCGATCGGCTGCCTACTTGAGTAGATGGATTGCCAAGTCACTGGTTTATTCTGGGCTAGCGCGTCGGGCATTAGTACAGCTTTCCTATGCCATAGGATTAAGCGAGCCATTGTCGATATTTGTCGAAACGTATGGAACATCTAAATATTCCACGGAAGAATTAGTCGATATTATCCGAGCTAATTTTGACCTAAGGCCGGGCGTTATCGTGAAAGATTTAAACTTAACAAATCCCATATATAAGCAAACAGCGAAAAATGGCCATTTCACTGACCAGTCGTTTCCCTGGGAGCAACCTAAAAAACTCAACTTTTAAGTTTGGAATAATTAACATTTTAACACTGAGTTGTTTTCCTGTGTATACCCGCGTATGTCAGTCCAGTTTAACTTTAGGTTGCGCCACGATCGTGGGGTCTTTCACGTACGTACTACGTGTCGGGTGAGATATTGCAACTTATACACTTTCCAGCTTATTTGGGGCCATTACGTGGTATTCAACAAGTTGATCACGTTCATTCGAATCATTATTCGCACGTTCATGTTCGCAAGGTGAACAAATGGGTTGTGTCTACCGCTTGATTTCCTCTTCCAATGAATTAGTTCATCCTTCTGAGATTAACGAATTCTTGACGTGGTTATGCGTACAATTTAACATTCCTTCACACTGAACCGGCATTCAACATATTTCCTAATTATGTGTGCTTGATTTAACATTAATGTATGAGTCAAACCCCAATGTGCTTATCCCGTCTGTTACAAGTATTTTTGCGTAATTGAAACTGTATTCCACTGAGAAATTAATTTTTAATGTAGAATTTTCCACAAAATTTACACATGGAAAATGTGTACGGGTAGAGTAAGGTGAAATTGCCGGGGGTGGGATGGTGATTTGTGTTGCGACAAGGAAAAAATATTATAGATATAGAGACTATGTCTGTTTATACAAACACACGTATGATGTTCGTGAATATGAATACGAACATGTTAATCACCATTTTCCAATCAATTCCCATTTATACCTGTGGAGGTAAAAGCACGTGATGGTGTACAAGTTGGTAGATGCTCACACAAACAAAAGGGAATGTTGTGATGATATGGCGGACGATCGTAAAAGTGGATATTATGCGAAACAAGTGTCAGGTTGCAGGAGGGGTATCATTTTCGACTTAATGCGATTTAACTTAGCCTCAGATTGGGAGACAGTACATGAATTACGAAACGTTAAGGGATAGTCGTATCAGAAGGGCAATCAGACTGGATATGAGTCGAAATTTGAAAGACACTTTACATACTGAAAACCTTGGGATAAATGGTGTAGCGGGCTTGGATAAACAGTCTGGCCTGGCCAGCCCTTTTGCTTGATTAATGAGAATTTAAGAATGTAATGATAAACCTTGCTTTGTATTAGCCTACCAAGAGAAGTTTTATAGAACGCTAAGGTGGTGAAGTAAGGCACAATAGATTGGGAGGAAGGCTAATAAATTTTAGGAGTAGACAAGGCATGGCACAATACTGTACAGTACGGTAAGTTGTATTATCTCATCTCATCCATTCTCACCATCACCATCCACTTGCCTTAAAAAGCCCAATAATCTCATCTCGTACAACTAAACCTCTACAAAACCTGCGGCAAACGCTTTGCAGTATGGCAGTTGCGACCCAACGCATTCTCATCTCATCTCATCACGCTCCTCACCTTCTCTTTTCGAGCCCCTCAACATCGTCTCATCCCATTTCGCACTCTCCGTCTCATCTTCCTCCAATCCCCTCTCCACTTTTCCTTCTTTCATCGCTCACGTGACACCTTCTCGAAGTTCGGCAATGCCTTCCTCTCTCAGCAGTCTGCTGGTCGCTCCTGAACTAACTCCTTCACAAACCCTTCGCCTTTCTGCCTTTTTCTTCATTCCGATTTCCCTCTATAATTACCAACGCCAGAGTTCATTCTAATTATACTTCCCTGTCCTTTTTCCCCTTGAATTCTTCATTCTACTTTGGCATATATTCAATCTATCCATTCATTCATCCATCCACCCATCCATCCAAACATCTACCCATCTTACCCATCTACCCATACACATATATATATATATATATATATATATACATATACATACATATATATACATATACCTCTCCCTATATACATATATATATGTATCTTTCCTTTCTTGCTTTTTCCCCCTAACTATACACTTTCTACCATCCTATCTTTCGTATTCTTCACTTTTCACTTCCTCTTCTCTCTAAAGATTAATCTTGTTAAAACTTTTTTTACCTTTCGCTAGATTCTTATTCTTCTTCTTTTACTTAATTTTGTTCATCTAACAGAGCCTTCTCTTAACTATGCTCCAAGCTCCATCTAGAGCTTCTACTTCATCTACCTCATCCGTTATACCCGTTTCGCGTCAGAATACACTCTCCTCTCATGATGGCGCTCGTTCAACTCGTCAATCTAAACGCTTCTCTGTTACTGCCGTTTACTTGTCCATGTCCGCTAAGGATAAAGACTTGGAAATAGAGGATGATCTTGCTCGTGGTACGTTCTCTTTTAACATTCTTTTCTTCCCTCCCCTCCTCTTCAAATGTTCTTTCACTCATCTCTCCATATCACATCATTATCCTCTCCTTCTTTCCCTTCTTTTACGTATTCTTTGGCCCATTATACCGAAATATTTTCACTAACTCATCCTTTTTATCGGTTACCTAGCTCAAAAACATCTACGTGAATTAAAAGCTAAAATTTCATCCCAATCTAAGCGAAATTTTGTCCTAGAAAAGGATGTTCGTTACCTCGATTCGCGAATCGCTCTACTCATTCAAAATCGCATGGCCCTCGAAGAGGTACAATTACTTCTAACATATCCCCCTCCTTTACTGTATCATGCTAACCCTATCACATCGGTATTATTAGCGTGATGAAATGGCTAATCATCTCGATGATTCCGCCGACTTACAAGAAGGTGACTTTCCAAATGACGAAAAAACCCAAAAGTATGGAAATTTGCTCTTTTTACTCCAAACGGAGCCTCGCCATATCGCTCACCTCTGTCGCCTGGTCTCACTATCGGAAATCGATTCCCTTTTGCAAACTGTCATGTTCACAATATATGGCAATCAATACGAAAGTCGTGAAGAACACCTTCTTTTAACCATGTTCCAGGTTAGTATGTTCCAATACCTACTTAGTTCATCATACTTAACTAGCTTACGTCTAACAACTGCTTGGCTAACTATCAATCCATCCTATCCACATAGTCTGTTCTTACTTACCAATTCGATAATATTCCCGATTACTCGTCCTTACTGCGTGCTAACACCCCCCTATCACGAATGATGACAACTTATACACGCCGCGGACCCGGGCAAAGCTACCTCAAGGCCGTTTTAGCCAAAACTATTAACTCCGTTATTGAACTTGATGACTTAGATCTTGAAATTAATCCGCTTAAAGTTTACGAAAAATTAGTTCAAGAAGTCGAGGAAACCAAAGGTGTCTTACCACCCGGACTTTCTCGTAGTGTGACGGCAGAGCAAGCTGCTGCTAATCCAACGGTTCAGCAAATTATCGCACCTCGTGTCACCACCCTCATGAAATTGGCCAACTCGTTCGTTACAACCATTATTAACGGCTTAGAAGAAACCCCTTACGGAATTCGATGGATATGTAAACAGATAAGAAGCTTGTCTAAGCGCAAATATCCTGGAGCTCATAGTTATACTGTGTGTACCCTTATCGGAGGTTTCTTCTTTTTACGGTTTATTAATCCCGCCATTGTTACTCCCCGTCCGTATATGCTCATTGATGATACCCCCGGTGATAAACCTCGACGAACACTAACCTACGTAAGTCCAATATTCCTTAAACTCTTTACTGCTCAAATGGATGTTGTCCAAGTTAAGCGTTCTAAAGATTTTTAACCGTCCAATCTGACTTATCTCATGCGCATACAAATAGATTGCCAAAATGTTGCAGAATCTTGCCAACAAACCATCCTACTCTAAGGAGCCATATATGGCAAAATTACAACCCTTTATTCAGGAAAATCAAGAACGAGTTAACCGTTTTCTCGTTGATCTGTGCGAAGTACAAGACTTTTATGAAAGTCTCGAAATGGATAACTATATTGCTTTAACCAAACGTGATTTAGAGTTGTCCATTACCCTTAACGAAGTATACGCTATGCATGCACTATTGGAGAAGCACAGTGCAGAATTGGTATGCCAACAAATTTGTAAATTTCTTGCAACATTCTCCTGTATATGGAACAGTAAACCATATTCTAACAACTCATGCGAATTTATTTTAGGCCAAGGGTGAAAGTTCTCATCTTAGTTTACTACTTAGTGAGCTAGGGCCCGCACCACCCTTACTGCCTCGTAAGGAAAATCGGGTGATAAATTTACCATTATTTAGCAAGTGGGAAACGCACGTCGATGATTTGTCGGCAGCACTAGATATTACGCAAGAGGAGATTTACTTTATGGAAGCAAAATCAACCCTTGTTACCATATTGCGATCGTTACCGGCTAACTCTATTGCGGTACGAAGACCATTGCGACTAGATCGAGTGGCGGAAGCAGCAGCTACCACTAAAAACGATGCAGTTATGGTGAAAAAAGGGATTCGGTGTATAGAGTTACTGAGTATATTACAAGAGTTAAAGGTTACAACCCGAGAGGATGACTTTGCCTTGTTGCGCAACGAAATTGAGCAAGAGCTGGTACATCTTGGATCAATGAAGGACAAAGTTGTGGAGGAGAGTCGCAAATTGGAAGAAGTTTACCGCACCATACGTGATCATAATGCATACCTGGTCAGTCAATTGGAAACGTATAAATCTTACTTGCATAATGTACGCAATCAGTCGGAGGGTAAAATGCGCAAGCAACAGAGGCATCAAATTCTCGGACCTTATAAGTTCACGCATCAACAGCTAGAAAAGGAGGGTGTCATACAACGTAGCAACGTTCCCGAAAATAGACGGGTTAACATATTTTTTAATTTTACGAGTCCTTTGCCAGGAACATTTATCATTTCCCTTCATTATAAAGGTGAGTTTAATACTGGTGCCGTAACGGGTTCATGCTTGAATTTGGTTGGTTTGTTAGATTGATCGCTAATTCGGAATTAACGGTCGTGCATGAACGAGTTAACAGGACGAAGTCGGGGATTGCTTGAGTTAGACTTGAAGCTAGATGATTTACTTGAAATGCAAAAGGATAATCAAGAAGACTTGGACCTGGAATACGTTCAATTCAACGTATCTAAGGTCCTTGCTTTACTTAATAAGCGCTTTGCTAACAAAAAGAGTTGGTGAAGCTAATGTGTCTACCCGGCATATTTTAATGCTTCCTAACATGTTATGGGTATCGCTGATAATTTGAATTTGTCTTGATTTGTATGGTCATCCAACGTGTGCTGGACGTTTTCATTGATGTATTTCTGGTTCATGGATCAGGAGTTTGCCATCTCGGTCGTTGTGTTTGATGCTGCTTTTGGTTACTAATGAGTAGATGTACCATTGTTTGGTCCCATCGTTCGTCTTTTTACGCATACACTCACTCATATCCACATCGCTTTCTACACTGATTTTCTGTGTTGTTTGGGACGGGATACTATTGATTTAGTCAATTTTTCCTCTGTTACAGCGTGTTCGGACATGCGATTGATTTGGCTTTAACACATTTAGCCCTGATATGTTTTTGTCGCGTGAGTTCGATTTTTTGCTTGCGCGCGTACGCGAGCACACACTACTGTCGTGCAGATGTTGCTTTGGTTCATACTTTCTGAGTTTAGTTATTTGGGACGGGCAACTTTGCGCTTGAGGGTTTTGTTATTATCGGCGCATTACCTACACTTGGCGATGTGTTCACCCCCCACGGCGGCGTCGGACTAGTGCATTTTTATCACCTTTTACCTTTTAATTGCCTGTGAATTTGCTCATCATTTATCATCGAAAACGCACGCATACACACTCGTATTCGCTTGTCCCTTGAGATTCATCTTCACCGACATACTGCGTTCACATATATTCAGATTTGCACACCTTCACCTACACTTGGGTTACCGTTTACTCGCTTGATTTTACTTTTATCCATGTTTTTAATTGATCATAAAACCTTTTGTTTGCTTGTCAATTTTTTTTAATTTGTTCCACATCGTTTGTTATTTTTCCATTTATGGACTGCCTCATCAAGTTCGTCAAATGCATGTTCGTATAGATAGTTGTTCATACCAAGGATATATATTTCCTTCCATTGTGATGCGACAGTTGAACCTCCCTGTCAAATTTACGTTTATCAACGATATTATAAACCTTTATCACTCTCGAGTTCAAGTACGTGCATATATTCTTGATTGGCCATGCAACCATACTAGCGCCGGTGAAAGTGGGGTTTTATCAAGGGCAACATTATTTAGTTAACTAATATGATAAATCGGTAGGCAAATGAATCCGATTGCGAATGGTGCACGAATTGCAATACCGTTGAACACTGCTCCGTTTTTTTACATACAATCAACCTCATTCATCCTATATAATGATAACCCATTTCACTTATGACGTACCACTCAGTCCATCTACAACACTTGTTGGAAGGCACAATAAGGCCGAAACATTTTACCCCCGACACATTAATCACTGAAGTGGATACAGACGGTCTCAACGAAAGGGGCAAGCCCCACCGGGTGAAGTGGGATTTCATCCCTACATCGGATGAAACTGTTGAGACGCAAGTTTCGCGTGAATGATTGGAAAAAGCGGGGAAATGTCGAGATGAAGGGAGAGACACCGGGCAAGTGCGATGGACACTTCTAACTTCCACCTTGGGCAGTTTACAAGTGTGTAGGAAGTTTAGGGAAATTTTTACAAGGGGGAAATGTGCTTAATTTAGTGGAGGAATTTGCTAGAATTAGTTAACTTGGATGATTTTTAATGTTTGCCATAGTGAGCACTACTCGCGCAAATAAAGTTATCGTATATATCGTACCGTAACTTCATGATAACGGGTTAATTAGCTCGAGCTTGTATTATTATGATAAATCTGAATTGATGTGAGTTTAGCTTGATTGTTTCACGGAAATGATCAGGTTTGTGTGAGCTTGGAGCAGTACTGACTGTTTGGTATTTCGGATAGCATGGTATACGCACTATACCTTCATGTGATTTGCTGGATGAGTTTTTGCCACAGTTTTTTCCCATGTATATTTACTCAAGTATACCTCGTGAGGTGTACACTGTGTTAAAGTCAGGTAGCATTTACATGTCCTGAACAAGGAACAATTTTACATGGGTGTGTTTTCTTAGTTTATTTAATATATTATACGATGACGGATTGATAGAATTATTTGGTTTGATATTAAAGAATTTGCAATTTTTTGTTTTACGAGAAAATATCCTTCATGAAAAACAAGGGGCAGAATATACAACAACTTGTAGGCTACCACGTACACGCGTAACGTTACAGAATCGCTGTTTCCACTTAAGTATACCGGGTATCACAATGTGGCGAACAAACCAATAATAAATAACTATGCGAGCAACCAAATAGACTTGTTTCTCAAGGCTGACGTATGAGTATGCTCAAGACAAATAGTAACATTTCCCAGACGAACACCCTCACACGTGCAAGCCCAAACAAGCATGCGAACACCAATATGCACTCGCAATAGCAATCCCAACCGGAATCGTCATACTAATCGTGGTCTTACTAGTATTCCCACTTGCACTCGCGCTCCCACCCACATCGCGCCGTCGTCCGCTCTCGTCACAAATCTCCTGAATCTCGATCCCATGACTAAACATGATTACCTAATAAATTACACCTGGGTCAAAGTATTTCCGAAACACATTCAGACCGAGCTTGGGATAAGTGGATTAACGAGATCAATTATCGGGCTATCGTTACAAATATAATTATTCATTAAATTTTCGCATAAAATTTTTATCTATTTTGCTATTCTTTATTTGTGGTTAATTTTACAAAGTGAAAAAACCGTTAGCGTAAAGTCTACGTGGATGTGCATGTGTGAGGTTACCAATCGCGTAAATTTGTCATTTACGTGAAAATTTGAGCTACTTATGGTTAAACGTATACCTTGGTTTATCCAAAAGAAATAATGGATCGGATTATTGAAGTTAGAGATCATGAAGCTAATGTAATTTACAGTGAGGACAAGTATGCAAAGGTTGATGAAGAGAGACAAGATCCAGCACCATCGGCCGCAGGATTCAGAAAGATCGATTTACAGACACCCCATGATTTGGTATTTCTAGAAGCTAATATACGGCGTGCGGCACGAGCAAGGTTAGATAGTGCTCTTCCGCCAATTAACGTGGAATCAGTCATCGAAAACGGTAAAACTGATCCAGCTACCGAGTGCAAGGAAAGTGATAAATGTGCCAAGTCGAACAACTCGGAAAATACATTTAGCTTAAGTGAGCCGTTCAAAACCCTGGAATTCAAATTTCCCATGCCAAATCATGGCAACCGAACGGCAGCCCTTTCGCATGGCAAAGGGTCAAGTCGTCGCATGGGCGGTGGATTCAAACCAAGCTCCAAGGACATTCAGGAAAATGATACCGTGCGTAAAATGGTTGAAGAAAAAATCGATGATTTTGTTCAAAAGATCTTTGTTGCAGTGCGGCAGAATATTTGTATTAATGGTGTGGATATTGCAAATAAACCGGATTCAGTTGACATAGCAGAAGAATATGAGTTACTAGATGTTAAACTGGCCGAACGATTACGCGTATTAGAAGCTCTTAAAGAGAATATCACCGACGTAGTAGCTGATCATCGTCGTACCACACCGGCTCAAATTGTCAAGAGAATCGGATCAGCCTTTACAACAAGTTATGAACAATCAGAAAAGCAGCTTTCTGCACTTCAAGATACAATGAATGATAATTATGATTCATCTGAGTTGATTGATCTTCTTCCACGCCGTTGTCAATCCTTGATCACTGAATCCAACCAACTAAGTTTATCTTGGAAAAATACATGTCAAAATATCGAACAACTCACTGGACAACTCCCTGAGACCGTTGAGTATCTACAAAGAGCCTCTAACGTGTATACTTATATGAAAAATAGTGGATTAGTCTGAACGTCTCATTATCCCTACTTATTCGATTTATTTCTTATATCGGGTAACTGGAATACTTAATTATTATCGTGTCGAGCGACTACGAATTGAACTTGCGTGACCTGCAGACTTCTAGAGCACTCACGTGATAGGTGGATAGTTGGGGGTATCCCATGAAGAGATGGCGGCCAATATTCCGCGAGATACCCTACTCTTTAACATTTCAAAATTCACGAGTTTACCCGTCTTTGATTAAATATTTTTGTGGAATTCCTGCATCTCGTATTAATTTATCAAGAATTGGAATTTATCAAGCACGCGCTAACTTAAAACGCGCAAAATATTATGTGTCAAGGCGTGTTATCCAAACTGAGCTTCTAGGGTTTTTTCAAAATAATTTTACCATATTTTCACCATCATGGCATCGCGTCCGACTTTAAAGACTGATGATGATGTGGGATTTGTTAAATTTTACCGTGGATTACAAGCCAAAGATGAATTTGTTAAACAGCAGAGTAGGGTGGAGTGTGATGAGGATGGTGATATTAATATTGATAGGAATGTTGAAGATTGTAATAGTTCAGATACATCAAGAACAGTGCGGTTATTTGATCGCGGAGAGTACTTTTCAGCTCATGGTGCAGACGCGGAATTAGTTAGTCGTCATGTATATCGTACTACTGCAGGAATAACACGAATTGGACGGGACAGTGTTGGGTATCTTGAATCGATAACTATATCAATGACAAATTATCGATTGTTCGTGCGCGATGCTTTGCTCCGTTTAGGTCTGTGTATTGAGCTATGGTCCGCGTCGGGTAACGGAGAGGTGTGGAAACTGGCACGTTGGGCTTCACCAGGCAATGTTCAAGCTTTCGAAGATGAATTAGGCAATACGGGTAGTATTGAGTCACCATTCATCATGTCTATCAAGGTGAGCGGACGCGTGAGCGAAATGTGCAAAATAGGCCTTTGCTTCACGGACACAAGCAGCGGTAATCGGGAATTAGGAATCAGTGAGTTTATGGATAATGAAGTTTTTTCCGACCTTGAAGCCATGATAATTCAACTTAGCATAAAAGAATGTCTTCTAGCAGTTGATGCGTCGGGCAGGAATATTGAACTAGCCAAGGTCTGCAAAGTTATCGAAAATTGTAATGCAGTTGTAACACGTTTGCCCGCTATTGAATTTCGCACTCGGGACATTGAAGATGATTTAACACGATTATTGAGTGAATCTCAGGTATCTAGCAATGATATAAAGCAACTGATTCAGCTTGAAGTGGCAATGGGCGCTACAGCAGCATTAGTAAACTACTTAAATTTAACTGGAAATTCTGATAATTTTGGGCAGTATCGTGTGTACAGACATGATCTTTCGAAATTTATGAAATTAGATTCAGCGGCAGTGCGTGCATTAAATTTGATGCCGACTGGGTTCGAAGGAAGTAAGACGATGAGCTTATTTGGACTGTTGGATCAATGCAAGACTGCAGCAGGAAGCCGATTGCTAGTGCAGTGGTTAAGACAACCACTTACGGAACTAGACGAAATTGAACGACGGCAGAATTTAGTTCAAGCCGTGGTTAATGACACTTCATTGAGACAGATATTGCAAGAGGATCATTTACGAGCTGTACCTGATATATCTCGTCTCGTACGCAAATTCAATCGTAAATCAGCCAGTTTAGAAGATGTGGTTAGAATTTATCAACTAACGTTGCGATTACCTGACTTCTTGAATGTACTGGAAGATGTTCACGACCCTGAAAGTCGACAGTTGCTAGATGAGGTATTCACAGTTAAAATACGAGAGTATTCCCAGCACTTGGGAAAATTGCGCGAGATGGTGGAGACAGCGATTGATTTGAAAGCACTCGATAGACATGAATATCGAGTAAAGGCAGAGTTTGATGATGGATTGCGGGATATTGATGAGCAAATAGTTTATTTACGGGAACGGATGAATGAAGAATTATGTGCAACAGCGACAGATCTGGGTGTTGAAATTGACCGAAAGTTGTTTCTAGAAAATCACCGTGTTTACGGTTGGAGTTTTCGGGTAACTAGGGCGGAGTCAGGAAGTTTACGCGGTAGAAAAGGATATACAGAATGCGCTACGCTAAAGAATGGCATTTATTTCACGACGCAAAAACTTCAGGGTTATCGACAAGATTTTATCGAACTAAACGATAAATACAATCGAATGCAAAAGGGCTTAGTGGGGGAAGTTATCACAGTAGCATCATCGTACACTGGAGTTCTTGAAAAGTTGGCGGTTGTTCTAGCTAATTTGGACGTGATTGTTGGCCTTGGGCACGTTGCAGTTCATGCGCCGATACCCTACGTGCGCCCTAGGATGCATGCTCGAGGCACAGGAGATACAATTCTTAAAGAATCTAGACATCCTTGTATGGAAGTGCAGGATAATGTTCGTTTTATCACAAATGATGTGAATCTCAAACGTGGCGAGTCGGAATTTTTGATTATCACGGGTCCAAATATGGGTGGAAAATCAACTTACATTCGCCAAGTTGGCGTAATAGCACTTATGGCACAGGTTGGAAGTTTTGTTCCGTGTAGTGAAGCAGAAGTTAGCGTGTTCGATTGTATTTTAGCTCGGGTTGGAGCAGGTGATTCTCAAGTTAAGGGACTGTCAACTTTCATGGCAGAGATGCTTGAAACAGCAAATATTTTGAAAACAGCAACTCGAGAATCTTTGATTATAATTGATGAATTAGGTCGAGGTACGAGTACGTACGATGGGTTTGGTCTGGCATGGGCCATTTCGGAATATATTGTGAACAAGATTGGTGCAATGGCGTTATTTGCAACTCATTTTCATGAAATGACTGCACTGGCGGATATGTATCCTCAAATTCATAATCTTCATGTTGTAGCTCACATACCCAATTCTCTTTCAGACACCCGTGACGATAAAAAGGGTAAACCACGCCACGAAAATATTAATGATACAGGTGTCACACTTTTGTATAAAGTTGAACCTGGAAAATGTGATCAGTCTTTTGGTATACACGTAGCAGAAATGGTACATTTCCCTCCTAAAGTTATCAACATGGCTAAAGCTCGTACAAAAGAATTGGAAGATCTCTTAGTTATAGATGCTACAGCACACCCTCAAAAAGTTGGATACGATGAAAATACTGTAGAACACGCATCTACACAGTTAAAGGAATTAGTACGGAAATGGAAGTCTGATATAACTTCAACCTGTATTAGTGGTACATTAAGCGACGAAGAACAAGTTGAACGTCTTTGTCGATTAATTCGTTCCAACAGTGCTTTACTCACGAATCCCTTTTTCCAACACATTCTCGCCACAATGTAATCCATCCCGCACCGCCACACATGTACCTGATTAGTAATCGATTTGCGTTATGCTTAGTCAGTGCGTTTTTCTCCGTATTTGTGTAGCCACTTTGCTTTATTCGGGTTTTGCTGAGTAATTGGAATCATCACGTGGGCTCCGGGCCGGGTGATTTTTGGGTCGAAGTTGGTATGTTAGGGTGTGAGTGAATTGGAGAAAGGGAAGAGAGTAGGAAAGAAAAATTTACAATTTGCATGATACACGTAAGGGTGAGCAAGTGTGGGAGAGAAAAGACTTTAAAGTGGTGAGTGAAATGTCGGGTCGTAAGGATTTTTTGAGTCAACCTGCTCCGGAAAATTATGTAGCAGGCCTAGGACGAGGTGCAACAGGCTTTACTACACGATCGGATCTGGGACCGGCTCGTGAAGGACCCAATGAAGAACAGTTAAAGGAAGCGATTGCAAAGCGGGCGGCTGCCGTTGTTAACAACGGTGCGGCAATAGGCGGTCCACCATCGCAAATTTTACTAGCTAACGGTTTACTCACAAGCGCGACTAGTCCTCATTTAACAAATTTACGCGCAAGGCGTAGCGGTTTTGCCCGTGATGATGACACTGCTCTTGCTGCTGCTGCTGCCGCCGATGATGATGATGACGATAGATACCAAGACGTCGATAATGAGTACGGTTTATTCGCGGGCGGTGCTTACGATCGTGACGATGGTGAAGCTGACCGTATTTACAAGGAAGTCGACGAACGCATGAACAAGCGTCGCAAGGCTATTAGGTGCGTGCGTACGGGTGTGCGCGTGTGCTTGTAACCGTGTTAAATGAGCATGTGTGCATGCGCGCGCGCGACTGTGTGTGTGTATGTGTTTGCCCATGTTAATCGTTTACATGTCAAGGTGTACAGAGAAGCTCGTGAAAAGAAAGAACGTGAAGAATTCGAGCGAAACAACCCAAAGATACAGCAACAATTCGCCGACTTAAAGCGCGCGCTAAGTTCCGTAACTGATGAACAATGGAGCAACATCCCCGAAGTAGGCGATTTAACTCGTCGTAACCGTCGACAGCGTCAAAATTTGAAGCAACGTTATTATGCCGTTCCCGACAGTGTCATAGCAAGTGCCCGTGATGCTGATCAATATGATCTTAGTATTTCCAGCAGGGACGACGGCACTGCTTCTGAACCTTTAGATGGAAGTTTAACTAACTTCGTTGACATTGGTGCTGCGCGTGAAAAAGCTTTACAGGTCCGCCTCGATCAAGCTGGTCAAAACTCCGGATATGAAAGCGTTGTCGGAACAGCATCCATAGTCGATCCCATGGGATACTTAACCAGCTTAACAAAATCAGAGTTTCGCGCTGAGGAATTTAACATTGGTGAGATCAAGCGTGTTCGCCGACTGCTTAAATCTGTTACAAAAACCAATCCAAAGCATGGGCCTGGTTGGCGAGCTGCCGCTCGACTTGAACAGATTGCTGGTCGCATTAACGAAGCTCGCAAAATAATTGCGCTAGGTTGTGAGCATTGTCCCAAGGACGTGGACGTTTGGCTTGAAAGCATTCAAATGAACGAGAACCAACAAGCAAAAGTTATTGCTGCCAATGCTTTACTCGAAAATGACAGATCTGTAGACTTGTGGGTTGCAGCTATGAATCTGGAAAACTCTGTCAACGAAAAGAAAAAAGTTATTCGGCATGCGCTGGATAATTTACCTCAAAGCGTGCGGTTGTGGAAAGAAGCGGTCAATTTGGAGGAGGATTCCACCCAAGCACGATTATTGCTGGCTGCCGCTACCGAAGTTATTCCTCTCTCTGTTGAACTGTGGTTAGCGCTGGCACGACTTGAAACTCGTGAAAATGCGCAAATCGTTTTAAATAAAGCCCGCAAAGCTATTCCAACAAGCCACGAGATATGGCTTGCAGGATGCCGATTACAAGAGCAAATGAACAACGAAGAAATGGTCCGTAAGATCATGGAGCGTGCAGTTAAGTCATTGAAGAGAGAGTCGGCCATGCTCAAACGTGAGGAATGGATCAGCGAGGCGGAAAAGTGTGAAGAGGAAGCCGTGTTAACCTGTCGTGCCATTATAACGGAGACCATAGGTTGGGAGTTAGATGAAGACAATGATCGCTTAAAGATTTGGCTTAATGATGCTTCAAGTAGTATTAAACGTGAAAAGTACGAAACAGCCAGGGCAATATACGCGCATGCTCTTCGTGTATTTCCGCGCGAAAAGGTTGCATGGTTGGCAGCTGTTGATCTTGAAAAGTCTCACGGATCTAAAGATGCCTTATGGACGATTCTAGAGCGTGCGGTTGACGCATGCCCCCATAGTGAAGAACTCTGGCTCCAACTTGCTAAGGAGAAATGGCAATCAGGTGAAATGAATGAAGCGCGCCGCGTACTCGGAAAAGCATTCCAACATAATCCTAACAACGAAAATATTTGGCTTGCTGCAGTTAAACTTGAAGCAGACCACGGAGAACATGAGCAGGCTCAGGAATTACTTGCAACTGCACGACGTGAAGCTGGTGGAGATCGAGTATGGATAAAGAGTGTTACCTACGAGCGACAATTAGGAAATTCTTCAACAGCCCTAGACCTCGTTAACCAAGCTTTGAATATGTATCCTAAATCCGCTAAATTATGGATGCAAAAGGGTCAAATTTACCAGGGGTTAGGCCAAATTCAGTACGCACGCGAAGCGTTTCTTTCAGGTACACGATCATGCCCAAAGAATGTTTCTTTATGGCTTTTAGCTTCACGACTGGATGAGCAAAATGGACAAATTGTCAAAGCAAGATCTTTACTGGAGCGTGCGAACCTTGCTATCCCCAAAACACCCCAAATCTGGTGTGAAAGTGTTCGCTTAGAGCGTAGATCTGGGAACATTGCTGCTGCTCATAAGCTGATTGCACAAGCGATTCAAGAAATTCCTAATTCTGGATTATTATGGAGCGAGCGGATTTGGAACTTGGAATCACGCACTCAACGTAAGCCTCTTGCAATCGAAGCAATTAAACGTGTTAACGGCAGTGATGATGAAGCACATCTCTTCGTAGTCATTGCTAGAATTTTTTGGAGTGAACGTAGACTTGATAAAGCCATGAACTGGTTTGAGAAGGCTATCCTGTTACAACCTGATTGGGGCGACGCTTGGGCTTGGTTTTACGCATTTCTTCGACAACATGGGACACCAGCTAAACAAGATGAATTAAAGCGTAAATTGCGCTTAACGGAACCTCGACATGGTGAAATATGGCAATCCATCCTAAAAGATCCTAGAAATGCCCGACTTGACATTGATTTAATACTCCAACGTACGGCTGAACGATTGACCACTGAAGTTTGATAATATCTCGTGTGTACACACTTAAACTCTCTCCCTATTTTCTTGCTCACCATGCCAAATCTCCGTCGGTATAGGTTGGCCAACCTGCACTTGTAAACTTCTTTTGATAATATTCGTTAGGTAAAACATTTTCCAACAGATACTTTTAGATCTCAATTGTTTAAATTGAAATGCAATCGTCGAGCAACGCGTTCAACTCCATTTGATCCGAGCACGTACTTCCAATCCAGCCGATCTCTTCACAATCCTTTCGGCTTACCGATCCATCTTTCTTGCGTACCCCACCCGAGCTTTTCTCTCCATTCGGCCCTACCCGGCTTATGTCTTCGGCATCCTCATCAAATTCACCGTCCGTATCACCTTCCTCCGATATTTGAGCAGCTCCTGTTCCTGCTTGGCCATTTTTCCTCGATCCCGATCCCGTTTTATCGGCATCTCCGGTCCCTGCTTCAAAATGAGTTTGTTCGAAAATAGTTTCCGATTCAGTTCCAGCACCAGGATTTACAGAACCCGATCCGGGATGGAGGCCAATTCCGGTAAATCTTCCTTCTTTTGCTCCTGCCGATGTAGATCCCGACGCCCCTGGTACAGAATACATTGAAAATGCTGATTCGCTGTTTAATCCGTCGGTAAATCTTTGCTCCATTAATTCATCAGAATTTGAAGTTGTAGATGATTCATCGGAATCTGACCCTAGTGTACTCTGCTCAAAAATAAAACGCTCTAAAAAGGGAACATGCCGGAAGAAACTATCACCCATTTGTATGCACAACTTCAAATCAGCTACACTCAAAGTTGATTGCTGCATACTCCCATCAGTGTATACCATATTATATGAATTAAATTGGGGATTATTTCCCTTGTTTAATCTTTGATCAGTCGTAGAATTATTCTCTCCATATTGGGTTAAACTTGCATCCGTTTCATTCCCCATACCAGTTCGTCTATATGGATAATTATTATCATCGAAATTTCTCTCTCGTCTCCCGGATGAGCTAATACCGTGTAAGCGTCCGCGAAGCATTCTTCCATCGTCATCCCCATTATCTTCTTCCTCTCCATCCCGTTGACGTTTGTATACACCACATTGTAAGTATTCATTTTGTTCACTTCCATCGGACAAATGTCGAACTCGCGAAAAAAATCTGCTCAATGCCTGCTTCATATACATATCAATCGCTATGCTCATCAATTCTCGGCATCCTCTAGTACATCCTCCCACCAAACCTTCTTCGTAACATAACGGTTCAATTCGTGCGTGTAATGCTTCTTCATCCGGTAAATCACTACTTTCCACAAACAAAGGTTGCGTATACCGTTTTCGTACTTCAGGTTCCCAGTTAGTAGTACTGCATCCACTCATCGACACTACACTCATATCTGGCATATGAATTTGCATATTATCATGATAATCTATGCAAGCAGGCACTCCCTTCTCTACGGGCTCTTTAAGTATAGACTTTATTCGATGTCTATCTCGGGCCGGTAAATTCATTATTTCTTGTTTCAACTTCCGCTGAATTAGCTCATCAGCTTCCTCTTTTTCTCCCGTAGTTTCACATCTTCCGTGTGAATTTCCCAAATATTTATTATCTGATGATGCCACCCAATCTGCTACCCCCTGTCCTACCGACTCTTCACCACAGTTATAGGCTATTGCGCATAACAATTGATTGTGCAGTCGGAATTTTCGTCCATCTATGCCGATAATTGACTCCATTACTCGGCTAAATTCCTCTTGTCCTCGTTTTCCCAGCACGAATTCACCCAACGCTTGCTTATACTCGGTCCATTGATCTCCGATTAAAAACTTCAACGCCGAATACATAGGCTCTAAATCTACCCGTTGGCATATTCCATTTCTATTCGTTTCACTTGAATTTTTTTCCTGTAAACTTGTACCGTTCCATCCCGTCGTTCCACTTCCTGTCATCCCGTTAACCATTTTTGTTGAACATACTCCCGGAGAGTACGGTCTAGCCAAGGATGTCGCTATTCCTGATGTATTAATCGAAATTGGTGATCCTGATAACGGTGATTGAGGCGAAGTTGAAAATTTCTTCATCCCACCAACTTTCTCCACGATCCTCTGCCCTTCTGTACTTTCACCCACTACCCCACGACTTTCCACCTTCTCACCACCGACATCACTGCTTACCGATAAGTCTTCTTCGTTCCCCAGAAAATCCATCTACCAAATCACAATCCCAATATTCCAACGCAAGTGACACCAATCTGCCTTAACCATTCCACTAACTCCATACCCTATCTCGCTCACTTCTCTCACACTCTATCCTTTTCCTCTTCACAAAATCCACAAGTCTTATCTAGATTTAAACGTTTCGATAAACTCTTCACTATCATTACCTACTCAACAACCTCTATCATAAATCCATCCCCAATACACCCGAATAAATTTCCACATCTATCGCGACAAACATTTAAGAAATATCCTTTAGCCTCCCTTCCTTCCCCTCCATCCATATCATCGCTTATTAATCATCAATTTTCGGTACCGGCATACACTAAAGTCTTGGCTTAACTTGTATATTTTACCGACTAAATTGTTCGGCATCCCGACTCAATCAATGCTGAATCCGATTGTAAATTTCGTTGGGAAAATCGTTTTTCTATGTTGCTCTACAAGTTTGCTGGCAACCTAACGTTCTATTTTATTGAATATCATATACTGTCTGTTTCTATGCAGTTTGATCCATTGTTAAATATTTCATGAACGTCTTCTTCAAATGTTTCCGTAAGCTTTCTACTTCCACAAACTGTTCCATTGGAAATCTTATTCTGAATTATCACGCTATACTCTTGAAGCATTACTCGATCATCAGGTGTAAGTTTACCAGCTCCGTTCTTCATAAACTTGTCAAATAATTCGTTTTGCCTGGTATCCATTGAAAATATAGCAATAAATGCCGCCTCTGCCGCTAATTTCACCGGAATAATCGTATCTCGTACACATCGCATTATTGCCGGTACAAAATGTACCAGGTAACCTCCCACTATATCTCCATGTCTAACCCCAAATATTCGAATAACTACTAACGCCAGTCGACTTATATTCGAAGAATCTCCCGGTCGTATTAAATTACATAGCTTCTCCATTAATGGAGCTATTTCTCCTCGATTTCTTGTATTCTGTTCCGTTAATGTATATCTTCCTATACCTCGTATCATATTTGTCACGATATTCACTCTCTATCCCCAATTCCGTCAGTCAGTATCACTCTTCTCACTCTAAATTCCTCCCTCTTCAACTTACACTATCTTCAATTCCTCTGCAAATAAATTGACGACATTCCGTTCCATAATTTTTATGAATAACCTGTTCACGTTTTAACAATACATCGTTAAATGCTAGTACGGAAAACACCGATATTTCACTATTAAACACTCGATTTCTACAAGATTAACTTCCGTTAGTCTATACCTCAGTTTGGAGTTAATCCATCCTCAGCTAATAATGCTTACCTTAGCAATCGATCCAATTTATCCTCTTTTAGATGCATCAATACTGATCCGTATAGCTTCGCCATACACAGTGTCAACTGCTCCGGTACGGCGCTGCCATCTGCATCTACTAAATTTATTACCCCATTCATCACATCCTCGTTCATCTGGCATCCATTCGTAAAGACTATCCTGTCCAACGTATCAATGTATGGTTGTCTTGACTCTACTGTTATATCTTTCAATCCATTCAACATTTCGGGTACCACGTTATTAGCTCGCTGTGACTTTTCAACAAGCAAACTGAGCGCCCGTCCCGCTCGAACCTGCACTGTTTTGCTCGTTTTGTCTAACAATGCTTTTGAAAATGTCCGCTGTAGCTGTGGCAGAAATGGTTTCATTGTTGGAAACACTTTTTTCATCAAGTTCATCAAAACATTCAGCACTTCTGCTCTTACTTCTGCCGACTTTTCAAAAACTGATCGAATTGAAGAGCCCGTTATCTGAGTAACATACGGTTTCAGTGATTCATCGTCTGTACACCATACTAATTCTGATAGGGCTTGGGCCGCCAACATCGACTGGGTCTGATTACCGTAAACCAACCCATGCATAAATATCGGCAAAATCGCACCCACACCTTTGGGTATATTTAATCCGCATATAAATACATCTCCATCATCTTCGCATCGCAGCCCATCTCGACCAGGCCCAATCAATTCTAAAAGCTCTGGCTTCGTAGCTCGTTTCGTAAGCTCCTGCAATGCGTCGACTGCTGTTCTAACGACCTCTATTTCACTATTTCTATAAAATCTCATCAAAATTCGTATTAAACTCGCTTGGTGATTCGAGTGGTTCCCTCGATTTTGTCCTAAGAACCGTCCCAAGAGTCCAAGTACTAGAATTTGTCTGCTTTTATCCTCTTTCTCAACAAACTTCATCAAAATCTCTAGAACCGCTTGGGCTCCTACATCACTATCAGAATGAATAATAATATCAACTAATGATTCATTCAACACTCGTTTCAATTCTTCATCTGAGCAGCTTAAACATTCGTCAAAGAACTTTCCAATGATAACTTCTAACTTGCGTATCATAGGGTTTACTGCTGCTTTAGATAGTGAAGCTAAAGCTTTCGCACTGAATTCTGTAAGAGGAGGATCAATCAGCATCTCCAAAATTCCCGGTAATATAATTTCTGATCGTTCCTCATTCGTTAATAACGTTAAGAATGCGGCTAAAACATTTGGTGCTTCGTTCTCATTCTTGAAGCGGACCAGTAATCGAGGTAGAATATTTTCTACTGCTCTTTCTCCCAGAATATTTTGTACAATATCGAAAGATCCAGCTGCTGCCTCCCGAACATCAGAATTCCCATCTACTAAGCCCGTTTCTATAATTAGGTTAATTTGCTCCGTGAAACTTTCAATTGTATCCGGCACGGCTGATTTAACAACTTCGCCCAATGCAAAGCATACCCCTTGTCTAGAGCTCGAACTTTTTGAATTATGCATTTCGTCAAGTAATGTTGGAATAAGTTTAGCCAAAACTTCATCTCCTGCTTTACGGATCAGTTCCACCAGTGCATTTCCTGCGATCACCTTTTGCTCCATTGACGACCCAGCTAATCTGTGGATAATCATGCTTGATATGGTCGGAAATAATTCCTTCAAAACTCGATTCGATGATACCAACGATTTCCAAATGTTAGAGGCTGAGCCCTGTACAAGTCCTGAAGTATCACATCGAGATATGAATATTGTCGCTAAAACATTATTGAAGTTTTCTCGGCCCAAAATCGTCATTAGAGTTTTACTTGCATCATGTGTTTTTGTAGTCTCATCATCTACTTCGTCACTTTTTCCCTTCATACCAGTTAAATTAAATAATAAATCACCGATGAGATCCACACAACTTAATCGAATCCGGTGCTTATCGTCCAGAAGTCCCCGTTCAAGCTCTGGTAATAGTAACTCAACTGATCGTGATGCGAAATTTTTTACCAGTAATCGGCCAGCTCGTAACGATATCTCTCGTATTGAGTCGACTTCATCTGCAATACCTCTAAGCACTGGTGGTATTACTTTACCCAAATAATTTGCAAAGTTATTCCCAAAGCACGCCGGTAAGTATATGAACAAAGTTAAGAATCCTTTACGAACCGATGCTTTCGAATTCGTTAAGTTCTGCAAAATTGTAGGCAACACATCGTCAAGCCTACTTGTTCCAAGTCCCGCCAACACTTCACTCAATGCCTGGGCTGACCCCATTCGTTCAACAACACCTGTATCCATTTTCAAAACATTCATCAGATTGCTAACGAGATCTGGCAAGACCTCTTCTCCGAGTTTTTCCACTAGTGAACCTAAAGCTTTGGATGCAGTCGCCCTTGTATCCGGAACCAAATCCGCAACCGCTAGTTTTAACCCTGATATAAGTACAGGAAGGTGAGAAATAAGATCTCTTCGTTCAGTCAAATACGACAAACTTGCAATAATTTGTGCCGCTTTCTTTTTAGTTGAAGACCTCTCTTCAAAGCCTCGCTGCAAAATATGTACTATTATTGCCAGTGAGGAAGTATCTAAATAATGCTTGAATGATATCTTGATTAAAACATCCAATGCCTTTTCAGTGTACTTATTTGGCTCACTTAATGCTTTAAGCAATTCCCCAGACACCTTCTTCACTTCAGGGTTCTGAATAACATCTTTGAATCGTTGGAGAGCCAAATTAGATGCTGCACAAACTTCTTTGTGGGCATCACTCAAAACTGTGGACAGAGATGGAATGATTTCCGACAAACTAGATGCTAACTGGTCAGGATTAAGATACGCCATTGCACCTAACAGATCGCATGCACCTTTTTTACTTCGCCAGTTAGTATCCTCAAGTCCTCCCAGAAGAATAGGTAAAATTCTCTTAACACCATATGAAGATAATTTTGGATAAAATGTTTTTGAAACCTCTAAACATTCGTTCCGTACGTCAATTGAGTTATCTCCAAATCCTGTAAGGAGCAGCGGAATAATTTCAAATATGTAAGGTTCGAATAAGTGTTCAAGGTATTGAGACAGCCTCCTATAACCCATAAATGCAGCCAAACGTTCATTAGGAAATTTTCTGTTTTCTGCTGCAGATTTGAGCTTAGGCATAATATTGTAAATATTAATAGTGTACAGACCAGATCCTGATACAAGGCCTGCCAGCCCAATAGCAAACCCTCGTTGTGCTGATAAATCGTTCGAAGAAATCATACGATCAAGTATTATGGGGACATAAGATGAAGTGATCTCTGGTGATGTCGGTATCAATGATTTAATACATTGAGCAATTGCATGCTGAACAGATTCCGATGATGTCTCCAGTGTTTTGAATAATAGGGACACGGTGTGCGACATACGTGAGTCTTGCGACGGCAAGAATTTTGCCAGAGTGCCATACAAAACCACCAATGCTTAGAGGTATTGCAGATGAAGTCGACTCAAT
>WMKJ01000094.1:0-49325 GCA_009733715.1 Herpomyces periplanetae | reverse complement strand
GGCGGGGTGAGAGGAATAAGTGGTGAGGCATACTAGACAGGTAGGATACACGAATTAGCAGATATGAGCAACCAAATGATCACGAATAAGTTGATGTAGCCTCTACAAAGTTAAGTAAAAGAGCAATCTATAAAATATCCTATTCATCACGCATGCACATACTCACATAATCACGCTAACTGATGTATGACCAACAGCAGCTGCGAAATTTCATGCCCACTGATTCATTATTTTGGATAAATCACACAAGATGGAGCTAGACCAAAGACAGATACGTTATCATAGTACACCCACCGGCTTGTGTGCACGGGCGTACTCTCAAGAATGCATAATTACCAATTCAAACTGACTGGCTCATGTACGCAAATCACATTACAAAGACTCGGGTGGAATACGGCTCATGTAGGAATGCAAGGAGTAACTCTTGCATCGAAACAAGGGCATAACGTGTGAAATGATATTCATAATGATAATCGGTTACAAGAGAGAGTAAGTGAGAAAACCTTTTACATTGATGTAAATGTGGTATGGGTAAGGGTGTGGTATGGCATGGAATTATACGATATGATACGATGCAATACAGTAAAGTATAGAACAGCATATACGTTCAGGTGTACCAATTTAAGAAAACGTAGGAACGATTAATACGTTAGAGGGTAAATTAAAATTAACACATATCATGAATTACAAGGGTATCTATAAACAGCAGCACAAAATTGAGCTTAATGTATACACAATTATCCATGGAGGAAAAAATAGCGCGGATACAGATACATACTTACATTAATGGATTCAGGGTTTACGTTCACCATTAATGAAAACGGAAAGGTTTAAAAAGTGAAACGATTCATCGTGCCAAATAAATAATTGCGGACTTTCACCTTCGGTGCTGCGGCGGCGGAGGTGCACGTAACCGGAGTATAGGAGCATGTGACCTAAAAAGACAAGACGACGAAAAACCTGCTTAGTCATCATAGAGTATGAAAAGAGATGCACCTTCCGGCTTTTGGGTATTTCATCTCATGTAGGCCGTTAGTTCCTTCTTGCAAAGTTTGATAATTTTTTCCTTCTCTTTTTTCATCTTTACTTTTCTCAACATTTCATTGATTTTTACCTTTCTTGGAAACTTCGCTTCATTTTACCTTCTTTGTCCATTCAGTCTCACCATTTTCCTCCTCTCCTCATCTCATCTCACTTTCATTCGCTCAAATATTCCCCGTCCGTCTCTTCTCTTCTTTTTTACATTTACGTACTTGCCTATTACGGTATAAACGTTTCGTTTCTTCAGTGTGTATACGTCGTCTTTCCTTCCTCTTCTGCACCTTTTTATTACATTTTTACTTTGTTATGAGAACTCTCATTTGTTCATCCAATAATTCTTCCTTTGAACCTTCATATTTTCAATCACCTACAATGATCACGGCATTCTCTCATCGGCATCCTCATCATATAAATTTGCCGGCTATAAATACTGCTGCTGCACTTGCTTCTTCTTCGGATTCTCCTAATTTGTCTTCTACGGCGCTTGCATCGGCGGCTTCGTCCATCGCTATTGCTGACGCTTCGCATCTTTTGCCTTCTGATCTTCATTCTCCTAATACGAGTTATGATTTGAATTTTACGCCCATTGGGCCATCTGGTCTGTTAATCCGTAGTCCATACTCTAACCATCCTCATCCACCTCCTCCCCTTCCTCACACTTTTGCTTCATCTGCTTTTCCTTCGTTTCCTTCGTTTACCAATCCGCATCCTCTTCATACCATTCAAACCCTACATGCTCATCCTCCTTCACAACAAACTCAAAATAATTCTATCGGGCATGCAAATCATGTTGCAGCTACTGTGGCAGGACTGTCCCCTCCAACCCAGTCTGCCGTGTTTTCAAATGTTATTTCCCCTCCTCCTCCTCCTTCGGTACCAATAAATTCTGCTGCGTACTTTTCTCGTGCCTCGGATCCTACTAATGTTAACTCGGGTTTTTCCAACGGTATGAATGCTCACGTTCATCAGCCATCTGGATTTCCTACCCCTACTGCTCCCCCTCCTCCTCCACCTGCTCCTGCGGTCTTAAATTCAATTTATACCACACCCCAAGGACCCCCTGGAAGTTCCATACTATCAAATGCTGCCAAGCGTACCGTTTACCTGGGAAACATTCCCGCGGGAACTCCGGCTGAAGAAATATTGAATCATGTAAGAAGTGGCCCCATTGAATCCGTACGTTTGCTTCCTGAAAGAAATTGTGCTTTTATCTCTTTCTTGGAAAGTAGTGCTGCAATCCTGTTTCACTCTGATGCTATACTTAAAAAACTTTCAATCAACGGTCAAGAGATTAAAGTCGGTTGGGGTAAGGCTACTCATGTTACACCAGCTGTAGCTCTTGCCGTTCAAAACTCCAGTGCATCTCGTAATGTTTATCTGGGTGGGTTGCCGATGGATTGTACAGAGGACGAAATACGTGAGGATCTCAGTGGGTTTGGTCCTATCGACTCGATTAAACTTGTTCGGGAGAAAAACATTGCTTTCGTTCACTTTCTTTCCATCGCTGATGCTATTAAAGCCGTTTTTCAATTACCCCATCAGCCAAAATGGCAAAAACCACGCCGTGTGCACTACGGAAAAGATCGCTGTGCATATGTTTCAAAAACCCAACAACAAAATGCCGCTCAATATTTGGGATTGTCATCAGCTTATGCTCATTTACTTAACCCGAATCAATTGGCTGACCGTGATCTAATTTCCTCGGCATTGAACCAACAATCCCTAGCGGCGGCTGCAGTTGCAACGTCTGCCGGTGGAACGGAAAATTTAGGAAATCGAACGGTTTACCTGGGAAGTATACACCCGGATTCAACCATTGATGAAATATGTAATGTTGTACGCGGTGGATTGCTACATCATGTTCGTTACATTCCCGATAAACATATATGTTTTGTAACATTTATCGATCCCGCCGCCGCTGCTTCGTTCTTTGCGTTAAGTAACCTTCAAGGTTTAATGCTTCATAATCGCCGCCTGAAAGTCGGTTGGGGTAAGCATTCCGGTGCACTTCCAGCAGCTATTGCTCTAGCCGTTAGCAGTGGAGCTTCTCGAAACGTTTACATTGGTAATTTAAATGAAAACTGGACAGAGGAGAAACTTCGCCGTGATTTTTCCGAGTACGGTGAAATTGAATTGGTCAATGCACTCCGTGAAAAGAGTTGTGCTTTCGTCAATTTCACTAACATTGCCTACGCTATTAAAGCCATTGACGCAATTCGTCAAAAGCCAGAGTATAAGCGTTTCAAAATTAACTTTGGCAAAGATAGATGTGGCAATCCACCTCGACAATTACTTAACAATGTTTCCGTTAAACCAAACGCTTTTAGATGCTCTGATAACATTTCCCTCAATGGAAATGGTACTAATTCAAATCTTAATGGGTCAGGTACATTTGGCGAAGCTGGTGCTCAATCTTCCACTTGTTCATCGTCATCATCCAACCCAATGTTTAATGACTTGGATGATAATAACTTGCCAAATGATGCTAATAACAAATTTCTCGTCAATTTGACAAACTTTAATCCTTTAACCATGTATCTTCAACATATTCAACGCCAAAATATTCATGAAGCCAATGCCGCTGCGATGGCTGCCGCTGCTGCTGCTGCTACATCATCAATCTCTGCATCAGGTTGTACGCCTGCTTCGGCAGAATTTGCTTACGCCAATCACCCCTCTATTCCTAGGATCTCATCGAGTTTATCAAGTGGAAATATCTTATCTTCCGTATCGGGTTCAAGTTCTGGATCTGTAACTGGCTCAGGATCAACTGGCCCCTCCCCTCCCGTCAATTCCGCACCATCTACCAATCGTGTCAATATAATGGATCAATTTGCTACCAGCTGTGGTGCTAATCATCAATCAAATCCCGAGGATTCTTGCTCAACATCTTCTTCTTCATCTTCCTCATCGTCCAACTCAAATTTACTTAATTCTTCCTTATTAGCTCCACCCTATTTACTTGTTGGTGCTAATAGTAGTGTGACTGGTCGATCTAGTCAACACGCTCGTGCGGTCAGTATGCCAGTCTTCATGCGAGATTTTATACCAACTTCTTCCAATATTGTTGTTACCAGTGGAGTGTCATCTTCAACTGTTTCACCCGCTGGATCAAGCGCTCCAATTGTCAATGTCGCCGCTTCATCAGCAGCAGTCATGCCTAATTGCTCTACTGCTCCAAATTTTAACTTTTCCCTTGTCAATCTATCCCTTAACGAACGTGATCCCGATCATTCCAAGCATCATTTACCATCGGCTGCCAATACTTCGTCTTCCTCATCTTCCTCTCAATTGCTCATAACTGAATTGTCCTCCGGTTCCACCCCTCCGTCGCCTTCGTCTTCGTCGACCTTGAATAACAACAATTCCAATAATAATAACTCTGCTGTTAAGTCGGATTTGTTTGATTTTTCGGCTTCCCTTCATCCCTTTAAATCTTCATCCTTTCCTCCTACATCCAGTTCTAGTAAACTACCTCTCTCTTCCACTTCATCTTCCAATACTTCTGTCGGTGGCGGCAGTGGCAGCGGCACTGCTTTGTCCTCAGCATCTACTCTACCGTTTTCTTTTACTCGGTCATCCTTGTCCACTAAATGAACATCCTTTTTGTGATGCGATATGTTTGTGAGTGCAATTTCGTCTCATTTATCCGACCAATTATCTCGGTTTTGTTCATCCCATCAAGTGCGCGTGTGCGTGTGCGTGTATGTGTGTGTGTGTGTGTGTGTGTGTGTAATTTCTTATTCAATACATGATAAATGCTATACACTTTACGTCACTTATCACAGTTTTGGTAAACCGGATCGTGTACATCGCTCCCCTCGATGCAAGGTGGGGGCATAGTGTAGTATGATGTTTGCTTGTAACTTGCCGGTATGTAGTTCGTACTGTGTTTAACCTTCACGCTGCATCATCCTCGTCCCCAAGGGGGTGACCGTATTATTAAAGTTGGTGCGAACGTTGGATCAACTTGACACGTAACAGCCATAAAAATTAGACTGTATAAACGGTAGTTCATACCCCACTTTGAACATTATCCATTACAATCGGGTTTGTTGCTTGGATAAAGCGTTATCAGCCAACGCATTATCGATATCAGGTTCTCTACATGGGTCATGGTAACATTCGCTTTCTTCGTTAAACCTTAGCTTTTCCACGTGCATACATTGTCGTAACCCTATTTTACGGTTAGTGTGTACGCACGAGCAAGGTCAGACGATGTGTGCGTGTGCATGCTTGTGATACAGGATATTCCCCGTTAAAATAATCATGACGAAAGATGCAAGGCGGCTCTTGGGCATACTTACTTTGATAGTCTTGCAAAATGTTGGGTTCGCGTACCCATGATGTATATGAATCTGTATCGTCGTTCTCATCAGATTCACTGTCTTCGTCGTCGTCGTCGTCACCGTTGCTTTCATGTGTTTGATCATCGTCATCCCTATCCTCCTCTAGTTCATCGCTATCGCTTAACTGTGTATTACCCAGCTTGATTAATCTGTTGGAATCTTTCGCTACATAACCCTGTGTGGCCTTGTCGTGAGAGTGTTGCAGACAAGGCATAATCTCATTCCTTTTAACGGTTAAATCTGCCTGTACTTCTGGTTCATCATTTATGCTCGCATCGTCCGTACCACCGCTACCACTATCTTTGGTTCGTTTTCGCTTGGGGTTTGCAGACGTTATGCTACCCTTGTCCTTTGTTTGGCTTGCTTCGGTATCTTGTACTAGCTCCTTGTCCTTACAATACTCTTCACGATCTACATTGCCTAAACTTTCCCGTAGAGTAATATTTTCCCTTCTAGCTTTAACAAGCCAATTATACAACTTATCCCCCAAAATCTTGACTTCGGCTAGATTATTTGCTACCTCAGTCTGTCCCTCTCGTAAACTCGCCCGAAGAACTTGGATAATCCTATCCAAGCATTCACTAATTGCTTTGCGGCGAATCTTATACATAGCATCGTATATCATCTTTTTTACTAACTTGCTGCATCCGTTAATTCCTTCAGTTGACGGATATGCCTCTTTAGTATCTTCTTTTGACATTATATCGTATTCCAACTCCAGCATTTTCATTATCAATCGTAAAGTGTTAATTCTCACTTCCCATTTATCATACTTGAGTAAAACTATTCCCCAATTCTTTATCGTTTTTACTATCCACCGATAAATATACTGGTTACGTTTAACCAGACCCTCACGATACTTTCGACCAGCGGTTTTTTCATTTTCATCCATCCAGACCGATAAAGGTTCATTTGTCATATCCCAAGTCAACGCAAAAAAGTTCAAATGTCCTTGTCCACCTCTTCCACAACATCCACTTCCATTACCACTTCCTTCATTATCAAGTTCAAGACAACTTCCTACTGCACATTTCACCATTTCACGTATCCAGTGTCTTTGGCTTATCCTTCCGCAAAATATTGCTGCTGCTTTCAGGTAAGCATCGCTAAATCCGGGTAACAAATAGCTAATTCCACCGTGTAAAGTTTGTCTAATTTGATCTGTTATTATATTAGCATCCTTTGTCCCATTGTGTCCGTCAATTTGCTCAATCATCCTTAACATTACCGAACCCGGTATAAATTCTTTTTCCTTCTCATCTTCTGCATTCCACAAGTCCAATATCCTGCCAAATAACACACTGCACTTATTCTCTTCATCCCAGTACACTAACATATCCCGTTCCCAGCGGGTTATAGGAAATTTTCCATCGCAACTCTTACCCTCTTTCAGACGATCTTCCTTACTTTCTACAATCCAATTAACGTCTACCTGCTCAAGGAAAATTCCAACAATCTCTGCTAATCGATTACATGCAGGCCGCTTTCTTTCCATAATCCAGTATGCCCTTTCATGTAGTCTTCTTACTCCTTCATCATAATGTCCCACAAGCCATTCCATACACATTTCAAATACACCTTTCCATAAAAGTATCTCTACTTCAAAGTCCCCTACTTTAGCTATTTCCACAAAGATTCCAAATAACTCTTCCCACGACCGAAATCCAGCGTGAATTACCGATAAAAAGTCCCGAAGTTCCTCCACTACTAATGATAACAATCCTTCATGACTTTTGTCGTGTTCTGTTGCCCCTTTACTCCAATCTTGATTGTCTGGATGCCTTTCTCCATAAATTTCCCAAGCTTCCTGTTTAATGTATCGTAGACCATTGACCAAAAATTTCATAACCATCTCACGTACACTTTGCTCACTACTACGAACCAATAAGTTTTGCATTATACCCTCATCACGGATCATGTACACAATCACCGACGCATAGCAAGGACAACAATCCCGTAGAAAATCTTCCACTCTTTCTAGTATCCACGTTAAATTGTAGCTGTTTTCAAGTCTTCCAAACACTTGATGAACCTGATTCACTATAACTTTCATACCTTCCATATGCAAATCATGTACTTCTGCCCAATCTTCGCCACTTTCTCGTCCCGTATCTTTCCATTTTCCACTTATTTTACTCAATCCGTTGATTATGAATTCCAAAAATCTTGCATGCTCACTCTCAAACATACAATACTCTCGCAGAGCTGCTACATTATCCAGTGCTATGTCAAACGCTATGTCTTCCGGAACGTTCACCCGAGGCTGCTCTAGTTGATCTGCCTTTTTCCACCTATCTTCGTTCAAACGCACATCTGCCGCTCGTTTATAAAACAACATGTACGCATTACATCCTTTAATCAATTTACCCAATACCTTTTCCTCTCCATCAATTACACCCCCAAAGCACTTTTCTCTAACTTCAGCTGCCTTGACAAATTCAACTTCTGCATCGTCATACTTAACCCAAATAGCTTCTCCATCATCTGTCATACCGGGTGTTCGAATACACGAAAAATAGTGTCCGTGTTCCGCAACACCTTTATGTAGTAGTACCCCTACCAGTTCAAAGTCTTGCCGTTTGTCCCCTTCACCATCCCCCAAATGTTCAACTGTATATCCCGATAAGTCAATTGTTAACGGAAATTCGAAGTAGTCGTCAATTTTGTTGCGCTGCATTCGACTGACGTCAAAGTCAAATCGTTTTAAGTGAAAAATAACATTTTGTGCAAATCGTTTAACACACGTTCGTTTAACCGCTTCTACTAGTTTCCCTCCGCATGATTCACATCGATACTTATTTTCACCCACCATTAACTCTCCTTCGACAAAGGCGCTTAAACTTTGGCTCAAGCTAGCCTTACCCTTAACATCACATTGTAGCGTAGTAAAAATTTCCACTCGCTCCGAGACGTGCTCACATTCAAGCGATTTTATCTGATTAATCGTTTCGCCAGCATAAAATTCGCCAAACCGTTTTTTCAATTCATTCGTCGGTATTTGTCGTTCCCATTGTTCGTATAGTAAATTGAAAAATTCTTCCACGTCCATTTGAATTGCTACGTCTATATCTTCGTTTTCGTGGGTACGAATACTTCGTGCAATACCTTCAGCATCTATTGCCTTGCGATGACTCTCTTGCATTGCTCCCATTAGCCTTTGAGTTTCGCGCAATAGTTGTAGACTTTCATTTTTTCTAAACTCATTACTCGTGTCAATGTTCATAAAAAATTCCCGAAAGTCAATGTTCATGTAAAATTGAGACAGCAATGAATTCATGTAACAAGTATTTCCCAAATTCTTAATTCCAACGTAACCAACTTCACTCCGCAAACTTGTATCAACATCGTATAAGCCTACTTGTCCTGGATCATCTTTAACACTATTCCACATAGCCTTGATTATCCTCTTAAACCCTTCGTGATCATGCCCGTGAACTGTGACCAGAGAGTACAGTTTGCTACGACTTTCTCCGTCAACCACTGGATATAACACAGCATCAACATCTTTTTTGCTCAGTGTATCATTTTCCTCGTTATTACTATTGTTAGGGAAGAGAAATCGTTCAAATATAACTTCAATTAATCCCGAATTAATGATGGTTTCACCCATTTTTCTTAAGCATTCATAGCCAAATTCTAACAGTTGACAAAGGCCAATTACCGTGTAATCCGCTTCAATAACACCGGGTCGTTCATTGTGTCGATGTCTCAATAGTATATCCTGCCAAATTGTCATATGATCACGCAATTCTTCAATTGTTCCGGTACTTTGCTTTAAAGTGCTTTCATCCCCATACAAATGGTTCACTAAATCTGTTGCAAGGGAAAATAAGCTATTCGTATAATTTCTCTGGGAGGGTAAACTTTGGATAAACGTCGTTGCTAAACGCCAAAAATAATTGGCTAAACTCTGCTCTAGCATATGTTCACCTAAATTGGTGACTCTCAAAGCTGATTTAATGTCCTTCACTATAGATTCCCGTAGTTCAACGTTATCGTTAAGTAACAGACGTTTGTGTAATGCTTCAAAGCTTGGTGACTCTGATAGCATATTCCATCCTTCTCTCCATGTCATTGAAATTCTAATTAAGCTCATGTAACAGTTCTTCACCAGGTTAACGGTACCTTCTATATCTGCTGTTTCGTCAATAACAATCATGATCCGATCAACCAAACTATTTATCTTATCACAATACTTATTGGTGATCTCAACGAACTTTTCTTCACACAAAACTAGATAAAAGTTATGTAACACTCGTGAAGTTAATTGTAAATCATCATATCCGGCTGGCGTGTTTGAACCAGTTGTATCTGGCAATCTTAGAATATACGTACACAGCAATTCAAACACTTTTTCCACTATAGTCTTATCATCACTTATTCGTCCCAAGCCTTCTTTTAAATACTTTTCAAAGCAAATCAATGTAAACTGACTTTTCATTGGCTTGTTCACGTTTAAAATTTCCTTCACTCCAGCATGCATCAAGTCAATGCACAATTGTTTCCCTGGGACAAAATTCCCGAGAAATTCAAATGCTACACGAGCAATTGATCCTGGACAATCTAAAAAATTGTAAATAATTTCAAAGCTGCCCGCAATCGCTTTTTCTGCACTAGAGTACTCGGCTCCGACAATTGCTTCAAAGTGTATAAAAGATCCGGGTAATTTTCTAACTATGATAAAGCCTGCTTCATCCAAGGCTAAATCTTTTACTGCAAGATTCAATGAATGATCAAATTTGTACCTTCGTCCTCCGACAAACAACTCGAATTTTTCCCACTTTGTTAACCTGACTAAAAGGTTCCTCAAGTCCCCCATACTTTGGTATTCATTAAGTTTTAAGCATCCAATACCACTACATTTATTATCCCCAAAAGTTTGATACTTCAGTTCATAGTCCACACCTGCAAGCAAGTTTCTTCTTTGATCAAGTAAAGAATACGGGGGAAATTTACGAACATATTGTAGTAATGTTCCCATGAATTTGAATACTCGGGAAAACAATATATAAGGTGTTGTAGAATCCTTGATTATAGACTTATCCAATTGATCCAATACTACCCAGTCATCAAGTTTTGTTTGTTGCATAATTCGCACAGCAGTAACTTGAAGTATCGTTAAACATCGTTGAATAAGTATATCCTGCGCCGCAGCTAGTATATCCTTCTTATCTATGTCCCACACACTCAAATTGCAGTGAAGTTGAGTAAACAGGTTCATCGCTCGATCTGCCATATCTTCATCAATGGCTAGTAATATAATTTTCCATATAATAATCTCACAGGGTACATAAAAAGATTGCTTGTAAGTTTTAGCCTTCGTTTTATGTAATAAATATTCCGTCACATCACGAATGAATTCAAAAAACATTGGTGATATGGTAAACGGATCAGCCATGGGTAATAAGTCATTTGCCAACCGTTTTACAATGTAAAGGTCTAGCTCATGGTTCTTTAATACTCTGGATAAAGAAGTCCATACGTAGTCTCGTGAAGAGTTTTGCATAGTTTGTAAGAGAATGATATAACTCCAAAATGTCATTAATTGCTCATCTGTAAAGTAACGAGCTCCGTGAACGAGTAGATGTATCAAAAAATCTAGTCTCGATCTTAACGCTAAAGTAAAAGCTTCATCACACAACTTCAATTGACTATTATCACCATAAGGCCTATTGCTTTCAACTGAGCTAGGCGTAGAAGTGCAGTTTAAGAGTTTTCCCAAATCGATAAGTACGTGAGTGGCAATGTCAAGCTCATTGAATAAGAAGTCTAAATCTCCCTTGGCTTCTTTACACAAAGTAAAGATAATTTCAACATCACCATCACAATATTCCTGAGCTAGATAATATGAAGCTGATTCGAGATAAATTTTTCGACGAGCGGCCTGAGAACCTAGGCGGCCGATAGTCGATAACAATCTCATGGATTCTACGTAAACCAATTTAACGTTGTGCTGAAACGTATCTTTACGGCAAGCCTTTTTGATAAGATTGCGAAAAAGATAGTACGGACAGATGTTCAACTTATTTTCAGTCCAAACTTTACCCCGTTCGTTAAGTATGCGAAGTATAGCTGAAGAAAAGTTGAATACTTCTTGGGTGAAGCTTGAAAATGGCAAGTCGTCAAAACGACGAAAAATGTCGAGTAACTGAGTTTCATTGAATAAATTCAAGCTAGAACTCATCATATCGAACAGGGCATTGAATATTTGACCATCTGTACATCTTCCCATGATATCCCAAATAACTGGAGCAACGAATTGATCAAAGAAATCCGTAACAATGAGAAAGCCAATTATATTTCCGCTTCGCGCAATCAATTGAGGATGGGAATCAATTCCAAGGATAATTTCAACAATATTTTCCTCTAATATTAATTCTCCAACTAACTGTAATACAGCACCAGGTATTAAGTTAATCGAGCACCGAGCTTTCCAAAGGTCTATTAACTCGAAGCTTAATAATTCAATTCCGAGGACTCGGACGTCCATACGTCCTTTGCAAATAAATTCTTTCAAACGCTTTATCTTCCAAAATATTATGACTACAAGTGAGGTAAACTGAATGGGAAAACTGGTTAACTTTGAAACATTAATAAAATCTTTGCACAGCTCGGCACGTAAGCTAGGACTAATTTCCACGATTGTCGAGACCATTCTGGTCAAGTGAGAGAATAATTTCCGTCGAAAATCAATAGGTACGGAGGAACTGCTAGTTAGCGAGGATAATAGTACATTATCGAAGGAACGAAATACTTGAAGATACAAGGGTGGGTACTCGCATTTTAGCCTATTCGTTTGCAGATCTTCATATTGGGAGTAACAAATGGCCTTTGCAATATCATCGAATAATGCAAGGCAATTAAGAGCGAGGATTGAACCGTTAGCGTCACCTGATATGCATAAATTATCTTTACAAAGGTAGACGATGTGTTCAAGACATTCGAGTTGACAGCCGAGAAAGCTCTTAATGAGATGTGAAAAAACGTAATCAAAATCAATCGAGTAAACTTTTTCCAACAAATGGAATAGACCTGGCTCTTCAATTCTACTTAGGCACATGTGTAGTAACCTGATATGACCGGATGAGACAGGATGAAAAGAATTATTTTCTTTAAATGCAATACAATCCGATATTAAAAGTTTGGTCGTTATGTTAGCGTAATTAAACATGAGGGGTAGAAGATCATTTCGAAGGGAATCTGCGGTAAAATTCTGGCCAAAGTCATCCCTAGTGTGTGTGTATTTTGTTAACCCGTGGAAGTAGTCGAGCGCGCAATAAAAACCACATGAGGCCGGAAAAAAGTAGGGTATACCAATCCATGAAATAACTTACTTCCTAGTGATGAGCTTTTGAAAGAAGTCGCCAACTTGTTCCCAAATTTGAGGCTGCTTTTGATACAATATTTGCCAGTCCGGAGTGTAGCGAGGTAGTAACTTTAATTGAAATTCGAACCACAGATTAATATTGTGAAACACGGAGGCATCGACGTTTGGTTCTGGGGTGAAAATCAGTAGGAGAAATTAAGTGTATAAGATGGTGAAGGTTTAAATATATATTGAGATAGCATACCTGTTGAGATGTGTAAGGTCATATTTGCGAACGTCTTAGGTATCATAAAAGGATGAGAAGTGTATGGAAAATTTCTCATGATCTGATAAGCCAAACAATCTGATTCATTTTCTATGAAGACGACATCAGAATTATCATTGGAAGATTGTGAGTCACGATCCTCGGAATGGCAGGTTTTGGTTGGCCCATCGTAAGGTTTAAGTGTGGGTGAATGTTCGTTTGTAGGATGGATAACCAAGTGGGGAAGTGTTTGTAGGGAAAGACTCGGTTGGGTAAATGCAGGTTGTGAAAGGGGAGTAGAATCAGAGGGGGATGCTCTAACTGCTAAAGGGAGAGAGTCTGTAGATAGGGAAGAGAGTAAATCAATCGGAGGGGCATCCTTGGGGTCAAACACATGCGAAAGATTGGATGTATCAAATGATGGGGAGTGTAAATCAAAGGAAAGGGTTGGGAATACTTGAGGTGATTCTTCCAGGCGAGGTTTTTTGGGGGTAGGAATGATTTCCTCATGATCCAGAGCATCTTGTGACAACATTGTGGTAAAGAAGAATTGTTTAACGAAAGGTGTTTGGAAGGTAAAAAGTTTATAATGATGTTGAATAAAATTTTAGCGTGGCATGAAGAAAGAAAATTATGAAGTGCGAAGAGCTTAGATTGTTATGCATGGAAGGCAAATTGTTTAAAGGTTTTAAATTTGGGATCAGAAGCTGTGGGCTGGGTAGGTAAAAGTTAGTTGAAGTTCAATACAAGGCGTACGGAAGGGGTACATGGAAGCGTATACGAAGAGAAGGGAAAAATGGTGATGGATTTTTGAGGTGATGAATGGAGATGATATAAATGTATATATACAAAGAGGTACATGGTAAGGGAGAGTAAATGAAGGTATGCAAGTAGGAAAGTAAACTTACTGATGCAAGATGGAGAAATAAGGTACAAAGAGTGAAGACGGTAAAAAGTACTGAGAAGATTGGAATAGTTCATTTCCCGGATAACATCGGTAAGGGTATTGCTAGAAGTTAGAGGCTGGAACATATTCGAGTAAAGTTAAACATAATATGTAACGCGGTGCAAAAACGTGGACGGGAGAAAGAGAAGGGAAGAAAAGAGTATGGGTAGTGATAATCAAGCGAAGATGAAAAAATTAGAGGGGAAATGGGGAAGGAAAATTGGAGAGGGTGTGTTTTTAGTAGATATGGAAGCGAAAGAACAAAGAGGTTAATTCTGGAGGAAAGATGAAGGAGGAATCCATTGGAATAAGGACAAATGGCAAGAAATGTAGGAAACGAATAATTTTGAAGGTAGATGATTATATTGCAAACTGAGGGACAGTTTGGACGAAAAAAGTATTAGATAAGCAGAGAGGGGGAGAAAGTGAGAAAAGGAAGAAATCAAGTATCGAGAGGAAGAAGAAAAAGAGGAAAAAAGTTTTCATCAAAAGCATACGGCAAAAAAGGAACAACACAGAAGAAACGAAATAGCAAATGGGCGATTGCCGAATTGGGAAGGGCGGAGTGACGTCATATCGTCTGGAGTGTTCCAGCACGAAAGCGGAAGGCACGACGGGCGGTGAGGGCCGTAGGGCTGAATCTAGAATAACACGTAGGGCTGAAGAGCTATTTTTAGCTTACCCCCGTTCGTTCCTTTCTTGGTGTTTGGATTTTTCGATTTTGCGAATTGTTTCGAGCAAACTTTGTCCGATTTCGTCGGCTTGTTTACGCTTAACGTTAAAGTGTTTTAGAGAATGTTTAATTAGTGTTTGGGTAACGGCTTCTACTTTTTCCCTTTCCATTTCATGTCCGTCTGGCTGTTTAGTTCCATTTTGTAACCGTATGACTTGTATAGTACATCTCGTTAGTTGCCACATAAATTCTTCATCAATTTGAACATTTGTGCTTATTGCTTCATTCACTACCCATGTGATACCTCGTATATCACCAATTGCCGTAAAAGCTCGTAAGAAAACTGTCCATATAACACGATCAAACCGTTTAAAATGTCCAAACTTCTCATGAATTTTCTTTAACATTTCAACCGCATACTGTCCATGTTTACGCTCCAGTAATCGATTCGCTGCACTAGCAGCTATACGATACTTAAATTTTAACTTTGACCCTCCCACTAAAAATGTATCATAATAACTTAATGTAGCATTAACAATATCTTCTGCTTTTTCATCTTCCATTATGGTAACCATAAGTTTTTCGCGTATTGATTCACGTCCATGACGACACATCTCATCAATCAGCTTACTCGCTTCCTCAAGTCCTTCTCGGCCCAAAAGTTTACACGCCAACATGGCTCGCTTAACTGCTGTACGTGATCCATAAATGCCATTCATCCAATTCTCCCGAAATAACTTCAACGCTACTGACGGTCGATTGTTCTTTATTTCTACAAGCATTGCCTTTTCTATGTCAATACGTGCAAAGCAACTGTGTAGTTTCGCCTTCTCATTATTCATTTTCATCTTTTCAAAAGCTTGATCTCTCCATGGAACACATAATTTTACTTCCCGTTTCAACTCTTCCAAATTTCGTACATACTCGTCCCCCTTTAAGCCTTGAAATACCCTTTTATATACATCAGAGTATATCCCCCCCGTCACGTAAATTCCCATCTCTTTATGTAATCGGTTCGCTGAATTGCCAAAATGTTGAACTGCTTGCTTAAAAACTTGAATCATGGGCAATGTCATAAATTTAGGGCTCAATTGTTTCATTTGAACCATCAAATTCATTACTCCTTTGACATCAGGCATCCATTTGCAAATCCATGTGTTAATCCAAGTAGGGATGACAGAATACTGCAGTTCAACTTGCGTTACATTATGTGGTAACGTTGATAATACGTCAATTATTAAATCGGGTTTTCCTTCCCGAAGCAATTTAAGCGCAAATACGTTAAGTGACTGTCGATTTGGTTTAAAATCAAAACGAGTGCATAGACTCTTACAGTACACTAAACCTTCAATAACACCGAAATCCCGGATATGTTCTTTTAACATTCCATTTGCAACATGAGAAGGCCCTGACAGTATTTTTCGCAAATCTTTGCTTTCATGCTCATCAAGTAGTTTACCAACCAGCTCCCAATGTCCTGTCCTAGCACCAGCTACCAGTAATTTTGCCAGCACATCCGACCCCACGTTAATCTTGCGATTTAAAACCAGTGAGAAAACCATTTCGTAATTTTCCGCTTCTAAAAGAACATCCAAAATCGCCGTAAAAAGTACAGGAGACACCTGATCTGCGTTTATAGTTCGCTGAATGGTTAAATACAATTGATATACCAAGTCTTCCGACCCAGTAGCGTACCAAGCATTTTTGAGGAAGCGCGCTTGAAAATTGATGATATCTTCGCACAGAGTTCCGGAATCATGAGTGCTTTTTAAGGAACTTTTGATGAACATGGAATGAACATCCAAGCAATACTCAGATTTAGCCAATGCTTCTAGTATAGCCTTACTTAAATCTTCCTTCCAATGTGTTAACTCAAGAAGTTTCTCTAGCAAAGCTACAAAATTCTCCGAACATCCTAAAGATACTTTTAACAAGGATAAAATAATGGATAAATTCTCATCAAGAGAGTGGGATGAAGGAGAGTATAAATCGATGCAGAGGCGATTAAGCTCGTTACACAGAATTATTTCGTTCAGTAATGATGCGAAGTAAGTGAGTGCCATGCGGGTGAGATTAGTCTCAAGGATATATCTTTTAAGGATCTGTAGTGCGTCAATACGAGGTGAAAATCTGCAGAGTTTATCGAGTAATTCAAATAGCAGAGGTAACAAGGTAGAGTCCTTGTGAACTTGAAAGTGGTCAAAGGTTAGTGAATATATTTCCTGCAAGATTCGGGCGCCAATAAGAGATGAATGGGAAAAAAGTCTTATATAGCACCGTTCACAAAGGTGTGAAATTGAGACAAAATTCCCAGCGCGCATTACTTGAGTGATGTGATTACCGAAAACTTCAGTCCACGTAGCCGATGCTTGAACAATAGTAAATTGACTTGTGAGCCAGGTATAAAGTGGATGTATTTGATGTATACGAATAGCGTGAAAGGCAACAATACGGCGCAAGGCAGAGGAAAACGGATTATCCTCGGAGTTTTGGTTGGCTGATTTTGAGATCAAGTTGGAAAAACAGGTAAATTGATTGATAATAGAATCGAATGTTTGAGCATAATACGCTGTATTTTGAAAAATAGAAATGGCCAGTTCGTTGGAAAGCGCACGAATAGAAGTTAGCCATTTCAATAATACATAGATATTAGGCCATGGAATCTGATTTTGTCCGGTTATAACAAGCACGAATTTCGGGATAACGTGATGGGCAAATTGAGTATCCAATTGGGCATTTACGAACAGAAGTAAAAAGGAAGAAAAGGTTTCCCTAATATTTGATGATTGAATTAATTTTATAACACGAGAAGGTAATACGTAGGGCGCGTGAGCAGAGTCTTTGTCGACGGAAGAAATTCGGCTTGACTCAATAAATCTATGATATGTAAAAAAAAACTCCAATACGCACGGATTAAGCCAAACATTGTTAGTCTGTAATTTTTCCTGTGTGAGATTAGCCAGAAGTTGTTTGATATTTGACGATGGAAGGGGAGACGAAAGTGCAGACCGAAGCTGCAATATATGTTTCACGTCAGATGAGGGATTAATATTACAAGAACAAGATGGAAGTAAGGAGGAATCAGCATCGAGATCAGGATTTGCTAAGGGAGAATAATTTTCGGAGAAGGAAGGGGAATTAAGAGGGGTTGATGAGTGTGGTGCTGAGTATACTGATGTGAAATCGTAAGAATTGGGAGTATTTGAAGAATTAACGGAAGAGGTGTGGGTTTTGAGCAATTGGCGAGGTTCAAGGTTCACTGCACATGAAGAGTGTGAGGCTGGATTGTTAGTTTCTAAATCTGAACGGAAGACAATTAATTGTTGATGAGGAGACTTGAGATGAGAGGTTGTAGTTGATGACCAACGTTTAGAAAGAGAAAAGGAATTGAAGGGAGTGTGAAGTGAAAAAGGAAATTCGAGCCGGTAGGGTGGCCAAGATTGAGTTCCAAGAGGAACAGCTAAGCATGAATCGATACTGGTTTGTGAAGTCAAGGAAGATGAATAAGTGAAGTTTTGAAAAGGATGTATGAGTGAAGATAAATCGGGTATGATCCCTAGCCATAGGGTTTGAAATAAATCAGAGAAAACTGAATTATAACGGAAAAGATTAAAACTTTGGAATGAATCCAGTCGAGTGAGTGAGTAAATATGCTCGGACGATGTTAACAGAAGAGCAGATAGAAAAGAGTTAGCAATGTCTAACGAGCGGGCAGCGACTGGGAGAGGAGGGCGGGATGTTAAACTGAGTTTAGTGGTAACATTGGTAGAATGGGACAAGATTATCGAATGGAGATCATCTAAATTAGTAGGGTATATATTATATGCGGAGAGGAATTCATTCAAACGGTTTAATTTGAATGTTCTAAGTTGATTGGCGATTTGAAATTTTAGGCGTTTTTCGTTAACAAGACAATAAACATCGTGCAAATGAACGGCAGTTATGCCACTCATAGTAGCAGCAGAGCTGTAAAATAAAACATGGCGAAAACAACGACCCAGTGAAAATGATAAACTGGATTCATTTATCGTGAATATCATGATAAAATTTTCAATAATGATGCATGATTTGGTTTCGCGATGGCAATTTAAACGAAAAATTTTGGCGAATTCGCCAAAGCCTCAAGTCGCGTGACATGGAATGGATAAACATTCCCCCCCGAGATGAAACTGCTTATGTAATTGTAAGGCGGGGTGGTGGTTTTGGGGATTGACGAGTCAATAAATTGACCAAAAAATGTAGGTTCGTCTAACACAATGAACAAGTAATGAAGTAGAGTAGAAGACAATCAAGTTTTGCATTCAGTAATGGTTGGGGGTGGGTGTTAGAGATGGTTTCAAGAAATGTCAATGTGGTATCTAGATGTTGGCAATGAAAAATTTTGAAAATTAATATAGAAAATGTTTAGAAGACAAATATAATGTGTACACTTCGAAGAGTTATCATTAAAGGGAATATTGAACAAGTTACAAGAGGTCATGGGATATATAAAGTAACATAGGTGGTCTGTGAGGGAAAGTATTCACACTTCAACGGTGAAATCATGTTCTATTCCCGGGGTGACAGAGGCAATGAACTTGAGAAAGACAATTAAATATTGATCTACACGAATTGCAGGCTCAACACATTCAGACGTAGGGCGCAATACTTCCCATTCTCGTAAATCGACATCAGAATCCTTAGTACCGCCAGGAGCACGAACATTCAAATCCAGATTGGAGAAGTCAGGAACAAGAGTAGATGATACATCAGCCCCAGAAAGTTTGGATGAATTAGTTGAAGTGGAGGAATTTTCAATATGAGATATTCTACGTTTAAGAGCCATATCAGCACGATCGAGAAGTATTTTCATAACAGAAGCATGTTTACAAGGATGCACGGAGGCCATTTTTATTCCGGTATCGAAGAAGGGGAAATCTTCCAATGTAACAGTTTTATCCTTATGTTCACCCATTATGTCTTCCATGATAAGATGAGGCGAGAGTGGTTCAGACGTAGTGAGATATCCAGCTAGATAGATCTTTGGTGTTCGATAGTATGGCGAATAAGTTATATATAAGTTATACTGTCTAGTAGGACTTTATTTATAAGATTTAGCAAAAAAAGGATAACGTAAAATAAGGTTAGTTCAGGTGTGGTAAAGAGAGAAGAATCATAGGGAATCACATACGTTAGAGTTTTGTTAATATCAGGGCGAGGAAGAGCCATTTCATCATTATCTTCCTCTTCCAAGCCACCTACAGCCAGGCGTTCCTCCTCTTCAATATCAGGAATACTTTCCTTCGCTGGATACTTTGAAGGTACAGAAGTACGATCATTTGGCATGGAAAAAGTTGTCTGAGGTGGGTTTTGAGGTAAAGTATCGTGAAAAACGATACCCGTGCTAACCCAAACATCGTTTTCGGGATCGTTGAGTGAATGTGGTTCATTCTGTGATGAACCAGGAGAGGTATCAGAGGTTGAAGTATTGGAGGGATGAGTTGATGAATTTGATGTTTCGTTGAGATAGATAATTTTTTCAGCAGCAGTGCTACAGTGATCGAGCTCACTTAGCCTACGATAGCATGGTAAGTGTTTAGTGACGAGATACTGTCTGTCTTCAGGAAGATAAGAAACGCGGTGACTTGGAGAATCCGCAGATGCCCAAGACCAAGAAGGAAATTTGTATACTAAAAAATTTCCAGCCTGAACGAATTCTTCAGGGGTGATTTGGCCGGTGGAACGGAAAGTGGAAGTATGGGTAACAGGTGTATACTTATCACGAAGGTCGGAAAAGGCAGATCTCAATTGAGAAAACATGGTGATAACAAGTCAAATGGGCTAAATGACGCTGTAAGATTAGCGGGGTAGTTTTGCAAAGTTTTTTACAAGGATTTAATATAGAGAGAAGAGATCGTGGGTGGAAAATGGGGGTAAAGATAAATACTCAAGCGTGTTTAACGACAGTACAAGACGGATGATAGAAACGACGATGCACATACACGGGTTATTCTGGATAGATAAATAAATGATATGTGAAGTTCAGGTGAGGAATATGAGCTCATGATACTAGGTTGGCAAGATAAGCGAATGAGTGAACGAACGAATGGGCAGTTTGATAGGTGAAGTGTGAACAGATCATGGAAAATGGAATATATCTTATTTGGAAATAATGGATACATGGATAGGCAAACCTTTAAAAAAGTGTTGAAGTAGATGAAGAAGATTTGATAGAAACTGTTTTTATGGACGACGCATAAAATTAGCTTGTAGGGAAAAGGATGGACAAGCGTAGGTACGTAAGATAGTTTAGGAAGGATTCCAGATATATTTTCATGCTTGAAATTCAACTAGATAGAATAGTAATGGGCTAGTTTAGGGATACTTGAACTTTATGGAGTATCGTAGAAATAAGGTAGATGATGGATAAAGAGGAAAGCAATACTTGACATACCTTTAAGGATAAATGGTTGAAAGTAAAGATTTAACCAGTTTGAAAAGAGGTGAAAAGTTGGGGAAAATAAGGAGTAGAATAGGTTAAACGGATAAATAAAGGGATAAAGTTTCAAAAGGGAAATATTCAAGTTTGGAGAATGCTTTTGCGTGAACAGCGTAAATGATGAAGAAAGTCCAGCCGATTAACTATAATACAGAAATAAGAATTATGAAACGAAGAAGATGGATTGGTGTATTATACTTTGTAGAGCTGGGGAAGAGGGTGATTTTATCATGACTTAATTATTCCAAGAATGTTAATTATCGGAGGATGGAACAGTAGGAGGGGTAGATTCAGAGGAAGAATCAAGGCTCAGCTGACCCGTGATGTAATTTTCAAGATCATCAATTTCAGCTGGAATAGCGCTATGCATCATATCCCTATAGAGTAAACTGCGGATTAGTGACAGATGAAAAGAGTTGGTTTATGGGGAGGAATACATACGGATATGACTTGAATTCAACAGAATAACCCATATTCTGGAGTAATTTACAACTTTCATTGCCCCAAACGTATTTAACGACGTTATCGTTGTGACCATGGGCCATGAACAACTTTGTATCCTTATTTGCATTTCCTGATTCCTCAATCATGTTTTGGATTTTATTACGAAGTAACAAATAACAACTTAAGCCAAAGATTCCACCGATTTTTTTTGGATATGTTAAACCCGCGACTAAGGAAATTGCACCACCTTGAGAAAAACCGCCCAGGATAACTCGGTTTGCGGCGATACCTTTGTCTACTTCACCGTCGATGAGTTTATGGAATGTTTTAATGGAGTCTGAGATTCCATTTTCATCGTCTCGGGCTTTTAATTCATCCAATGAAGTCTGGATTTCCGCGTAAGTAGGCATGGATAGATGGATGAGTTTTCGTTAGAATGCGTTAATCATTTTATTCAGATAGAATGAGGATTAACTTAATCGGGGCAAGAAGGGATTTTGGGAAAAGACGGGGTAACATACAATATCATACCAAGCTCTCATTTCGTATCCCATATTCTGCAGAAGTAGGCATGGTGAGGTTAGTAGGAAGGATAAGGGAGAAATTGAGTAGATAATTAAATCGAGTAGAGTGAACAGGGGGATAATTCTCAATGGGGAGCCAAAAAGACTATTGGGACTTACAAGTGTAACGGGTCGGGTTGGAGCAGATGGCAAAATGAATGAAGCTTCATTGAACTTATTTCGTGATCTCCATAGGTCCACAAGCCAAGTCCTAGAGATGAAGATATATTAGGATGGAAATTAAGGATTGAATGAGGTAGTTTAACATTGGAGAATTTGTAGAAGACCTTGATACTTACCATCCAGCACCACTTGAAGAAACAATAATGATGTAAAAGTTAAGTTAGCAAGATATAGTACGTAAAAAAATTGTGAAGAAAGTCATAGGTAGAACAATTGAACATGGTGAGGTTAATATTTTGAAAGCTTAGTACACGACAAATTCATGTAAATGAAGGATGAGGGTGTACAGAAAATTTAACTAACCTGTCTCCAAGGCCATGAGCGAATATTACACTTACAGTGTGTTTGGTGACTGCGGGGATAACAATAGCCATTATGACGGATAGATTGATGGACTGGGGAAACTATGCGAAGATGAGGTTAGACGGAGCACGAAGAATAAAGGCAAGTAGAAGAGTATTTTGAATGTTATGAGAATCAAAACCCGATGAGCCAATACTTGAAACGAATGATTAACCTAGGTGTGCGAATACCCGAATAAAGAATTTTGGAAGAAGGGAGATTTATCTACAAGTTGGACAGCACAGAAATTCAAGCATTGGAGAGCGTGTGTGGGTGCGGGTGCCCGATAGAATACCAGCGCCAGGAACAATGCTAGCACCACCCCCACACCAATCCACCCTTCAATTGTTACCTTCCATCTATCATCCTACTAGTAGCAAACTTTATAGTTGCTTTTCTTGATCAATCCATACCTTTCTACAAGTTGTACGCATATTTACCCACACTAGATGTAAGAGACTTGACAATATCAGCTAGGCCCTCTTTATACATTTCATTCAACTCTATTGCCAAAATATCCATCTTGCTATACATCCAATCCACCCTATCGTCTCGTCCGGTCCCCCAAACTACCCCTCGTCTCGTCTCGTCTCCAACAAACCTTCCATCTCCGCTCCTGCCGCCAGTGCTGAAAGACATTCTTCACATTACGTAATTGCAGATTCAGGATATTCCTGTTAGTCTTCCTGGAATGCCTGGGGAGTGAATGGAATTAAAACAGTGATCTGCAAGTCAAGTAACTGGGAATACTAGGATTTTTTCTCTATCTTCTAGATGTAGTCTTCCTTTTCCATCCTATTTTCTCTCCAAGCCCATTATTTCTCCCCCCATCCCCAGACTGCACCGCCACCGTTGTCTCGATTTGTGGCGCTGCATATCTTCATTTTGCCCGCGATAAATATTTTCCGGACCGCTGTCGGCAAAATTATTCATTTTCTTCGTGAAACTCGACTCAAACCACCAACTTTTACGTTGACGTCCCCAATGTATTTTTCTTCCTTCAACATCCTCTAACGTGTCTTTCCCTTCTAATATACATTATACTTTTTAGAGTTTGTTATTCCTGCCACTCTGTACTCCCCTTCTCATGCTCTTTTTATCACTGCTTTATACCGTGCTCTCTCAATACGTGGTTTAATATGCCATAATGATACTCACTTTATTTAATTGGTTACATTATATGCGTTTCACAGACTATGTCTCTTCGTCGTTCAGCCCGTATTCAAGGAAATCTTATCCCTCAGAACCCCAAGTACATATTCTCCAATTCTTCGGGTTCGAATTCCACACCTTCCAACAATCAAAGCTCAGCCCCCAAACTATCCAACCCGATTACTTTTGAAAATATATCAACAGTCAATGGTTCTCCCGTTTCCTTATCCATTTCAACAAAATCACGCAAAAGAAAACTTCCCTCAGATGCTTCATCTAATTTAATATCTCCCGTCAGTTCAAATGCATCTTGTTCTCCACAACCCCGAAAATTACCCAACGTTAAAACTGAGAATCATTCGAGTTCTGTTGTTACCGTTCCACGTATTACCCCAGATAACGCAATCCCGCCAATCTCACCCCATAGAAACTTAACCAAACTTTCCCCAATCAATGCTCAAGCGCACTACCGTGTGCGATTAGGTGAAACTCCATTTCCCAATTGGCCTCGTCCTACTCCTGAAGAATGTGAGGAGATAAATCGAATATTATCCGACAAACATGGTATAATCAAAAACCCCAAAACTGAACTCCACCCAACCCTTGTTGCTGCAGGATGCAGTAAACCACCGTCAGTACTTGATTCGTTAATTTTAACACGTTTAAGCGCCGCTACGAGTGATGTTAATTCAGGCCGGGCTTTCCGGCAACTCATCAACATATTTGGCCCACCTGAAAAACCATCTCAGCCCGGAAACGTCAACTGGAACCTCGTGCGCAAGTCGGATTTTAAATCTATTTTTAATGCTATTAAAACTGGCGGTCTTGCCAACGTAAAAACAAAACATATTAAAGAAATATTGGAAATGGTTTATCGGGAAAATTTATCCCGATTAGGCATACAAGTGCATAATATTGACAGTATAAATACAATTGTTGACTTACCAAAGGGCATAGATGAAAGTGATATGGTTGATTTGAACTATATTCATAAGATGACGAAAGAAGATGCTTTCAATCATTTGCTTCGATATCCTGGTATTGGTCCAAAGAGCGCTTCATGTGTGCTATTGTTTTGTCTTCACAAGCCCTCCTTCACCGTAGATACTCATGTATTTCGTCTTTGCAAATGGCTAGGTTGGGTCCCTCCTAATTGTAGTACTCGTGATAGTACTTATGCCCATTGCGATGTTATGGTTCCCGATCATCTAAAGTATTCGTTGCATAACTTGTTCATAAATCACGGCAGAGTGTGCCCACGATGTCGTGCTGCGACCTCGCATAAAAGTAAGAATTGGAGTAAAGGCTGCGTAATTGAGCACTTGGTCAATCGTACTGGAAAACGTAAGGAACTTCCTGAGTCTGAATCCCTCGTAAAATTTTCTCCTTCACCCATGTCCCCTTGATATTTATCATGAACTTATCAAACCTTTTATTCTCCTGCTAGTTCATGAATCTCCCCTTTTAATTTTTCATCAACTAGTCGAGCTTAAATTTGTCACCCATAAAATCAAATCTGTCTTACATTTCTTAAAATTCCTCCTAGTCTACTTGTAACATGATGTTCATGACCATTAATTTTATCTCAATTTCATGAATAGCCTGAATTCTATCAGATTAACCTGATATAATCTTCATTTAGAAATCTAATAATACATTTAATTCAGAATACAAAATATTAAATATCAATTTATACCGATAAAAACTGCTTCTTTTGCATCAAGATGTGCGATTCATCTTCATCCAGTTTCCAACGCTTGTGCCGCTTCATCGCCAAACCTTGCTCCAGTGTCACGTGAGAAAGTGTATAAAAGTTCTGGTTGGCGTTGAATCGAGTGAGAAATTTAGATTATCGGAAAGCCTATTTCATGACTTTATCAAAAAAGAATTAACGATTTATTATATTGAATTTGGAGTGTAAAATAAAATCTCTATAGTTTGTTCCTTTGGTAAAACTTTGGGAGGCATTCATTTTTGCTTAGAAATAAAGAGAATTTATCCAGCAAACTTTCTTGGGATTTCGACTCAATGATTAAACGATTGAACAAGAAAAATTCAAAAAATGATGATTCTCTTGCTAAAAATCGCAAGCCGGATACAATAAGTACACGGATATTTTATCCGTCAATAATTTACTATGGCTTACTAGCAGTCTTTTACAAGCTATTACTTATTCCAACTTAGTGAGTGGTGATGCCTAACTTGAAGAATCAGCATTAAATTTTCTAACGTTGATCAGTAGATCTACCGATTTTGAAGTCCATCGGAATTGGCTTGCTATAACCCATTCTTTACCATTGAGTCAATGGTATACAGAGGTAAATCTTTTTCTGTCGGCATATCGTTACCATTTGCTATACAAATGTTAATTGACGCCTACGCCATTTACTTCAAGGCCCTCATGTTCATCATTTCTAACGTCTTCCCGGTTAAAAAATCAGAAAACTTCTAATTGGACATTGGATTATCCTCCCTTTTTTGCTTGGTTTGAATGGTTTCTGTCACAATTTGCTCGCTTCGTTGACCCAGAAATGCTCCGTGTCAATAACCTTGAATATCAGAGCTGGCGCACCATCATATTTCAGCGCACATCAGTGATTATTAGCGAATTTGTGCTAGTGTACGCTTTACACAAGTATGATAACTACGGAACCTTTTGAGATATTCAAGAAATTTTTGCTAAACCTGAGCTTACGAATAGGTATGCTACCTTATCGATTAATCGAGAGAAGGCCCACGCTGTCGCTCTATCGATACTATTTTCTCCAGGACTTCTTATTATTGACCATATTCACTTTCAGTATAACGGATTTCTCTACGGCTTGTTAATGCTCGCTTTGATACTCTTACGACAACGAAAGTGGGATCCTGCTCCCGGCTGTTGGCTGTTTGCTTGTTTAATCTGCTTCAAGCATATTTACCTTTACCTCGCCCTTCCAATTTTCGTTTTCACCTTGCGCAAAAGTGTACTTGGACCAAGTTTATATCATCCTATACGGCTAATCCCAACTATCCGACTCGCAACAGGTGGTCTGATAATTTTAGTAGTAGCCTTTGGACCTTTTCTCTACACAAGACAAATAATCCAAGTATTTCGTCGATTGTTTCCGTTCAATCGTGGCCTGTGCCATGCATACTGGGCTCCAAATATATGGGCAATTTATTCATGCTTAGATCGGACTTTGATCTACGGTAAGCAATTCGGTAATTTTAATTATCATCTATTTTGTTAACATATTACATGAAGTTTGGCGGTTTCTTGGATATCAATTACCAACAACCCATATCGGAGGTGCAACCCGTGGCCTCATTGGGGATAGTAACTTTATGATATTACCCCAAGTAACACCCCGATTTACCTTCGCTCTTGCGTTACTCTTTCAAAGTGTAAGATGATGTATGCCTTTGAATCCCTCATCATGATTAACAAAGTATAACCATGGGATAATATAGTTAAGCGTAATAAAATTGTGGTTGAACCCTTCATGGAATCGATTGATTGAAAGTATAACGTTATGCGGTTATGCATCATTTCTGCTTGGATGGCATGTTCATGAAAAGGCCATACTTTTGGTACTATTTCCTCTCAGCCTAATAGCACTAAGAGATACGCGATATTTTCGAGTATTTCGTTTGTTAACTATCGCCGCTCACGTTAGTCTATTCCCATTACTATACCGATTTCTCGAGTTTCCCATTAAAACAGGCTACACATTCATATGGCATTACATATTCATGAATTGGTTTAAGCGTCTTGCTTCCACGTAAGTTATACCATTCTTCATGGCAACTTTTTTTATTTATTCAATTCATATGGTGCAAATTTGGTCGTGAAATGTAACGAATAAAGTTGACATGACATCATCTTAACTAACCTATCATATTTCACTACCAATAGAACGGCAATCCATCCTACACTAATCAATGATAAAATATATTCTCTATATGCAATCTCGAGTATTCCACTAATCATTTATACTTCTTTCATTCATCGACTTATCTTCCAGGATTTCCTTCCCTTTCTCCCCTTACTCCTTACCAGTATATACTCAGCATGTGGGATCATTACGAGCTGGCTAGAGTTGCAACTAATTCATTTTTTTCCCTAAATCAATTATTCCGAACCAATATCCTCAATTGACGTTATTTTCATGCAATTCTTCTCCGTCAAATCCACCTTCAATCACCCGTGTATAGCTTTCGCTATCCATATCTCCATCATGACGTCATAACTCACCGTGCGGAGACCATTTGATCATGTGATATGGAGGAGTAAATTGCGAATTACCGAAACGGGAAGTGAAAATTTGAAATGGAATGTATTAAAAGAAGGGGATTGTTGATTTAGAATATTTAGGGTTGATACGGTTCTTCATAATGATCTATACGCCTATGTTAAATTTTCATTTACTTATACTCTAAGGGAAAATATTTATCATTGTCAAGTATACAAATTTAACTTACAAAACTTACCATGGTTTACCCAAACCAGATGTTCAATCTACGCTTAATACGTAGTTTAACGGTTCAGACGAGATTAATTTCACAGTATTCGTACACTCTAAGTTGGCCAACATTTATTCAACCATCTACGTTAAGTTTACACAAAGCTATTCGATCTGCTAACAGCTTTGCTACACACGCAAAATCTACTGAGTGTCAAACGAATGAGTTGCGTATACTCGTCCCCGTTAAACGAGTAATTGACTATGCGGTAAGTTAACCAGTCAAATCACGGGCCTACGCGTGTACGAATAATTAAATTTTTTGCACAAGTCTGCCCTTGATTAAATCTTTCCTACATCGCTTACTCGTTAATGTTAAGTATGAGTATAATGAAAACAACTACTAAGCCAGGGCGTTTGTGTATATCCCTAAGTACACGCATGAAATAGATTAAACCACGCATCTCATCAAACGGTCTTACCGTTGAAACTGCTGGCGTTAAGCATAGTATGAACCCATTTGACGAAATTGCGCTTGAAGAAGCAGTTCGCTTGCGTGAACGTTCAAGTAACCTTGGAGTTTCCGAAATCGTTGCCGTTAGCGTTGTTACGCTTCCTGCGTCTGATAAGCCAGTCACATCCCCGGCTGCTACAGACACACTTCGTACAGCTTTAGCTATGGGATGTGATCGTGCTATTCTGCTCACCGTATCCCAATCTGCCCTTGTACCAAGTCAACATGATTCATCTCCTGCTTCTTCCTTCATGCTTACTCCGCTTAGCGTGGCTAAGATATTGGCTGCTATCGCTCGACGTGAAAATTTTAACATGGTTCTTATGGGGAAACAAGCTATCGACGATGATGCTGGTCAAACCGGTGGAATCCTGGCTGGTTTACTAGATTGGCCTGCTGTTACTCAAGCTGCTAGTGTAACACTTAAATCTGTGAAGGATAGTCCAATTTCCTTCACCATAACTCGTGAATCTGATACTGGCGTCGAAACTTTGGAATCTCCTCTTCCCTTGCTCATTACGACTGATTTACGCCTGAACGAACCCCGTTACGCAACACTACCCAATATCATGAAAGCAAAAAAAAAACCTCTGGAAATTCATAATGCCATTGAATATTTGCCGGAGTTACCCGCTGATGCGTTTGTATCTCAAGTATCTACTATCCGAATTCAGGAAGCTCCCCCACGATCCCCGGGTGAATTTGTTCAGTCTGTGGATGAATTGATAGTCAAATTAAAAGAGAAGAGTATTCTATAATTTTCCTAATTTTCAATTAAAGATATTTCATCCATATAGAAATTTACGTATTATGAAAATGTGAGTATTTGGTACAATTAACCATAATCATTGCTATTTAATGATAACCTTTTCCCTCCACTAAGTCGCAGGCATATATATACAGGATTGCGCTCTTAATTATCGATCACATCTTCAAACTCCTAGCAAGCTAAACCTAATCAACTTTAATAGTGTGTACATCAGTTTGTAAAACGAAGACAACATCGGCAGGCCCATTAGCAGAAACTATGGGTGATCTTGGTGATAAGACTGGGTGAGAGGGTTCTGCAACCTTCTTTGAAGAATCGGATGATGAAGCTGCAATGGGTGGGTTAGTAGCAGATGCAGGACTAGAAACAGATGGCGCTCTAACAACTGCATCGCCAGAATCTTGACGTAGAACCTGAACACCTCCACAAGATGCAACTTTAGTGCAAGCTGGTCTCCAAAACATACTAGTCGAAACCACGGGCTCTTGTGTATATATAACAGCAGGTGTCATGGATGTCAGTACAGTCAATACAGGAGTATGAATAATCATTTTCGTGAGGCAATTGGTTCTTGTAAGAGTCTCCATCATGGGTCGCTCGTAGAGTTCTGTTCGACATGATATTTTGGTTTCCGTTCGAGCACTACAAACATAAGGTTGACAGCTGTTGCAGTCTCCACCATAACCATTATCGCACCCTTCGTGTCTGCCGCGACAGCGGCGATTAGGGGAACATTGTTGCCGGAAAATTTCGGGGTGCTCGATAGGTGAAATAATAGTTGGAATAGCTGCGTCAATAGTATGAGGCTTTCCACCAACAAAGTGTGCCATTGACACGTGCTTCTTTTCATTCGCAAGGAAATTATAGCTTGAAGCAGGTGATGTAGCTAAATCAATCCCATCAGGTCGACGGCAAGTAAGACGAGCGGAATGACCAAGAGTCTTTGATCTAGCTTCAACAGAACGGCATTTTCCAGACATCATGACCATATTCTTGTGACGAAGTTCTTCACCGGTGCAACCTTTATGACGATAAATCACCATTTCACATTTATTGGCAAAATTTCCAGTGTTATCAGGACTAACAATGAAACTTTGAAAAGGTTGACGAAGGTTAGTACACTTTCCCTCACGGAGAATTTGCTTTCCATTAATGTAAGGTGAGCTGCAAGATGGTTCAGCAAACATTTCAAGCTCTGCTTTGAGTCTTAAATGATGGCCATGGACATCACGGATGGCAGTAGTGGATACCATTAAAAATGGCGCAATTGCACCAAAGATCTAAGAAGTATAAACGTTAGGATACATATCAACCATAAGAAGGAATTGCTTACGGTTATAGATTTCATTACGAGTGTTTATAGTGAATAAAATCTAGTAAAATTGTAGATGATAAAATGCGATTTAGTTAAAACTTCTAAGAAACTAGAAATGGAATCAAGGGAAATTAGCTAGATATGAATGAACGGTAAAATAATGTTTCTTACATTTATCGGAAACAAATTTAGATATACCTAAGTATAAAGAGTATAGTTATGATGAAGGTGGAGGGAAAAGATGATGAAAGAAAAAGATGAAAAGGCGGGCATCGTTAGTTAACTATATAGAAGAGATATTAAACAAGTTGTCTTCCATTGTATGTTAATGATATTTATGATGATAACACAACTATTCTGTATATGAAAGGCGCGAACGGTCAACAGTTTGGGAAAAGAAGTGTCTGCCACCGAAGAGAGAACGGAGAAAATATTTACAGACTGAAAAAAACAAATATAACACGAAGAAAGGGCGACTGCTAAAAGATGGGATGAGACTGTTTGCGAGTAAGAGGGGAAGGAATTGGACGAAAGAGGAAGTTGCAGCTGAGTACATCATAAAGTTTGAGAGAGCAGGAGCGACTGAATCAATGTGTACAGTTGAAGTGTATAGGGTGGTGTAAACAACTGGGATGTATAGGTGCAAGTGTATAGTTGCAGGTGAATAGGCGCAAGTGAAAAAACTCGCATGTGTTTGGGTGTACTTGTTCAAGTTTACAGTCTCTAGAGTTGGTATGTTAAGATGCGTATGCGCATGTGTATATGTGTTTCTGAATGTCTGTATCGGTGTCGGAGTCTTTGTATGTGTATGTGTACATATCTGTGTAAGTATATGCAAATGTATTGAATGACACAGAATCATTTAGTTATTTGGTAATCTCGTCGAAAAATGCAGATTCGATAACGACAAATAAATCTCAACACTCGGGCATTGAGCTTTTGTTGACGTAGTTATTATGAGAGATTGAGTTTATCTTGAGTTAAAGGGAAAGAGAAGCGGCGCAATTATGTCAAAGCATGGCAAACGGGCCCGCAAATGTGAAAAAATTAATCACAGCTAAACCCGTCAGTATATGGGGAAGTCAAAACAAGTCAAATCTGGTAAAATCAGTTACAGCGAATAAACAAAATTTCCCGACAATTAACAATACTTGAAAAGCAAAATGTGGGCTTCTTTCTAAACGCATGCAGCTGGGGAGATGATGCGACCCAATTGGTCACGATTCTCCCTCACAACCAATCAAGCAGGCGGGCAAGCGAACGGACAAGCGAGCGTAAGTGACCCGGCAAGTTGGCCGATGAGCAGTAGCGGCAGATTGAGGCACCGAGTGAGTATATCATGTGCCTTAACTTTTACTTCTGCAGCATAAGCTGAACAAATTCACCATCTAATGATAATATTATCAACTAACTGGCCTTCGAGTATAACACTATAAGTTATCACACTTTCCCTCTCAACTCGTCAACTTACAGTCAATTTTTCCGTCACCATCTTGATCTGCTGCACTTATCATTTCATCCACTTCATGATCAGATAATTTCTCTCCGATAGACACCATAACGTGTCGGAGTTCAGCAGCGGATATAAATCCGTTGTTATCACGATCGAACACACGGAAAGCTTCTCGAATTTCATCTTCCGAATCCGTGTCCTTCATTTTACGTGCCATCATAGTCAAGAATTCTAAATTGGCAAATTAGTTGAGATATAATATACACACACCTACACACTTAGCGGACCTCGAGTCAAATAATGACTTTAACCCGTCTCATGTATGGAACCTACCAGGGAAATCAATCATTCCGTTATTATTATGATCAACTTCGTTTATCATATCCTGAAGTTCAGCCTCACTGGGATTCTGGCCTAAAGATCGCATAACGGTTCCTAATTCTTTGGAAGTGATTTGTCCTATACATTACAAAATCGTTAGGTGTTTAAGTTTAGGAAGAATTTACCCGAAAAGTGAACAAATTGAATGAGTTTCAATACACTCAATCAATATTTTTCTTTAACAAGTGAAATTTAAGCTAAAGAAACTATTTCGGCGAGTGTGATATGGGTAGAAAGACTAAAATGAAAGTTACTGAAAAAATGATGCACATACCATCGCCATCTTTATCCTACAGAATGAACGAAAACTTGGGTTTAGTATCACTCAATGAAACGCATATTAAAAAAGGCTTAAACAGATTAATCTGCAATGGAAATAAACTATTAACGAAACTTACGAAGAGAGAGAAGGCTTCCTTGAATTCGGAAACTTGTTCCTCAGTCAGATTTTCAGTCTATGAATAAGTAGCAGTATCGTCCGGAGGAACGATATGGTTACAAGTCTCATGTTAGTGGTAAAACAGTCGCATTTATTAAGAAACAAAATAATATGAACATTAAAATTCAAAATTTTATGGGTAAAAAGATAAGTTATTCTTATACGCAGTAAAGTTGAGCGAGCAAGAATTTATACCAGTACTCACAGCGTTATTATTACCACTATTACTAGCGTTGGAGTTTCCAGTATTCATAGACATGGTTATTGAAAGAGTAAATGGAGTATCACAGCCCAAAATGCCGAATAACCAGTCCCTTCTGAATAAAATAACTTTCGATGGTAATCGAAACAAATGGAATGAGCGACCTGGGTCTAAGGAATTTTATAAAAATAAAATAAGTCTTCCCTAAAGCTAGTAGACCAGTTTATAAATTATTTTTGCTCGATTGAAGATAAGATTTCACAAGTAAAAAGCACCAACAAACAAGTAAAACCTATACACACACTACAAAATATTTCCAAAAATATTAGTTTTCTTTCGCTTCAAACTTCACGATGTTCGCAGGCGAGAATCTCAAATAAGTCTCTCGGAAAAATAAAATTCCGGAAAGCTGGTGCCGGATATACTAGATGTTCCGGCCCTTCCAATGAGCTTGTGGGACAGAGTGGCTGAGTTCTTAGGTAATCCTTGGGGGATGGATGACAGTGTAATGCTACCGTGAAGAGATACTTGGGGAGTATGAGTATGGCAGGACTTAAAATGATATTATACTATATCATTAGTATATATGATTGTACTACAGTTAATTCTGTCTCTTATCACACTATATCTCTTCACTTACTTCAATTCTAACTACAACCCCTACTGTACTCCACTCCCTACCAACCATACCTTCTATTTTCTCCTCATCCTCGGTGTCCACTACTTAATGTGCTTGTGCAATTAGGTAAGCAATGGTGAACATCGATGGGCCATGGAATAGTATTGTTCCGAGGAAGTATTTTCAACGAGGGAAAAATTGGGTTGGATAGAAATTTGTTTCCAAGGGTTTTACACTTTTTTTGTCTTGTTCCATTCTACATCTAGGTTTCGCTGCGTAGAATCGCGTTCTTGCATGCGTTCTTATAAGTATTTTTCGTGTTTTTGTCTCTTAGCAATTTAAGTCTAGTCATTAATGTTGGCCATTGCTTTGGCGTTTTTTCCTCTCCCTTAGACTATTTCATGGTCATCTTAATCCATATATTCTATTGGGTTAAAATATATGCTTATTTCGAAGGGTGGTGGGAGGTTAAAATGGCTTACTGCTGCTAAAGTTATCGTTAACTGGAACTTCTTATAAACCGCGTCACTGGAACAATAGAAATTGAAAGAAAGATCTAATTATTGTTTCTTTCCAGACCCATACACCTTACCCGTTGCTAAATATTCAAGTGAACGGCAAACTTCTTAACCAGCATTGCTTTATCCTTGATCTTCAGTCTTATACTCTTACACCCTCATTCATGAACTTACCCGCTCATCGTTTAATGTGTAACCTAAACACACCTATTTTTACGTTACCGGTTGAGTGTTCATCTCGTTGAATATCATTGACAACCGTTGTCGATTCACTTAGTCGTGATAAAGTCTTTATTTCAAGATTTTAACCTTGTACCATCCAGTTAAATACTCGTTAGACTATGGAAATGTAAAACTCTGTTGTTCACTTAAAAACTCGCGGCAACATCTCACATCGAGTGTACTCGGGTAAAATGTGGCGAGATCGAACTAACTTGTTTATGTCCTATCGTCAATCTTTCTCACGATATCCGGCAGAAAATGGCAAGGAGAACTTTACCTTTAGTCGATTCGGCGGACCTAACACTATACGGTCGTCTAATGGTGAAGAAAGGCGGGGGTTGATTAGTGGAGATTCCCAGGACCTCCACGATCAGTACAGTGACTCTCGCTCAGGCCGACTTGGGCGAAATTTCACGGGAGATCATATTATCATAGAAATGGATGAGCTTTTACCCCCTCGTTGGCATGACGTACAAGATGAGGTAACTCGGAACATTAAATCCATTGAATGTGATATACGCAGACTAGATGTATTACATCAAAAGCATGTTTTGCCCAACTTTGATGATGAATCAGTCCAGCTTCAAGAAGAGCGAGATATTGAAAAACTTACGCAGCAGATAACTCACCAGTTTCATGAATGTCAGCGAGCACTGCAAAAGATTGATACAATAATTCAACGTGAAGGGTCAAACGGAGAAAAAATTCGTCGGGGCGATTATATAATGGCACAGAATTTGAAGATTGCCTTAGCCTCTCGCATCGGGCAGGTTAGCACTTCATTTCGGAAAAAGCAATCGATTTATATGAAAAGTTAGCAAAGTTTGTTGTTTCTCCCTTGTTTGCCAATTAACTTGAAGTTCCTTTAATCGTGTAATAATGAGGTTTATGGCTAACATTAATGTATGCACGCACGCTCACTCGCATCCTTACTCCCCATATCTCCGAAGAACTCTGTCGGGCCAACGAGAAACATTCTACGACTTGTTCCGATGAGTCTGATGAACCAAGTGTAAACTTTATTGACCAGAGCAAACTTTTAGCACATAATAGACGTACAACCGAGGGCACACGAAACGCCGCTCAACGTGAGCGAGAGATCAACGATATATCAAACAGTATCATTGACCTAGCCAATATATTCCAAGATCTTCAAACCTTAGTTATTGACCAAGGCAGTATGCTGGATCGTATTGATTATAACGTTGAAAGGCTTGCTGTTGACGTTAAATCGGGTGCGGTTGAGTTGACCTTAGCATCCAAGACTCAACGCCGATCTATAAAACGGAAAATTTTACTTTTTCTACTTTTGCTCATTTTCGCTGCTCTTGTACTTTTATCTCTCAAATTAGCACATCGATCAATGTTTGTCAATACTTCTTAACTCCTTTTCTTCCAATCCTTTTCCCCTTTGCACTCCCATTGTTTCTTCTTATCATCATCATCACCATCCTTTCTCCTCTATCCCCCTTCTCTTCATTGCCAGCGGTCCTTCTGTCCTGGCGCCTCTCTACGTCACCTATACACATGGTTGTGCTGTGGCTTACCCTTTTTGAGACTTTGTTGCGATGCGATGTATTGGGATGTTTTCTTCAGGACGTCAAGATCATCCAATTCCATTTTAATTGGCCTTAAGTTAATTCTATCATGACCCGTTTTATTCGCTATTCTCTCCTTTCATTTTCCTTGAATTATACTGAACAATTTCATAGCCAATATAACCTTCTTAAATCATGTATCGCCATATTTACTCTTCTATGTTAATCCCCGCTTTTTACTGTTACAAGCCTTCTAAAATTTTTTCTCTAGCTACTTTTCCTTGTTTCTGTGCTCTTGACTCACCAATATCTTATGTTCCAGGATTTCAATAAACCATCATCGTAGACTTTGATTACTTTTCTTTTCATCTATTACTCTCATCCATACCCATTTCCTTCAGTTCTTCCAAATTTTTTACTTCATGTCAACTATTATTTTCCTTATAAACTAGTATTGCCTTGAATACTTCACCTTACCCATCATAGTAGATGATCTATCGAGTTAATCCTTTGCAGGTTTCTATCATATTTGCTACATACTCCATGTCTAACTTTCCTCTTGTTAATCTGTCCTTAAACCTTAAAATATTATACTTTTTCAACCAGTATTATTCTTTTCTAAGCATAAACAAATCTTAGTTATACTCATTCATCACTCTTATCAAGTCATATCATCCCTCCCCCCTTCTTGTTTCTCCTGCCATAGATTGCATCGATATTTATTACTTTTGCCTCGCTATACACTTCCATCGAACGTAAAATCGCAACAAGCAGAACTTTGTCTAAGTACTCAACTCCTATGGTTAATTAATTTATTCTTTTCACTTGATAGAATCAAGTCAAATCATCCAATTAATATATCCGATTATTATATTTCCAATCTAAGTTATAACCCTTCAATACAAATTTGTATGATAACACCTCTACAGCTTGTATAGAATATCGTGACACAATTACTTTATTAATAAAATGATAATGTATCTCTTCAATCTTTCACATTTATAACCTGACCAAATGAACTTGACAATTACGATGAAACAACTATGCTCATCAACCTAGATATCCTAAACAATTCCTTCCGAAATGAAGTTTCTACATCCCTGCCCATACAAACTACGTTAAACTTACCTACGACAAAATAGTTGTCAGCTTGATCAAAAGCCCACGTGCGGATCAACGACTCGAAAAGTCATAGAACAACTTTATAGTCATCTTCCTGTATTATAAACTTACGTAGGACTTAACAATGTAGTGGATAAATACCTTTAAACGTACATTAATCAATATAACAAAAAACATTTTAAAGTCAACAAAGTCTCCCAAAAGTAGCTTATCCAAATCAATTATAAGCCTAATAAATCTTATCATAATTTAGTTGCTTAAACAAAAGTACAGATTTACTAAAGGGAAAAAACACCTATCGTGAAAACCTTCCAAATCTATTAGCCCAGTACTCTATATTTAAGAAACCTCTATTAATAACTAATCCATTATAACAAAAATCGATTACATAAGCGACACTGAGAAAAATGAATGAGTGGGTTTGGGTACGTAATCAAAGCATTCGAGAGGAAAATCGGAAAAGTAAAGATTTAAATTGAATAGTAAGTGAAGTAAATCCAAAAGTTGGAAGTAAAATAAAATAAAAACAACATATGAATACTTAAGGTGAGAATTTGCAGCAGAAAAATGAAAAATAGTTTGCTAATTATAGATACAGATGAGAAACTGCCAGGGTGGTGATAACATGAAGAAAAAGAAACATTGGAGAAAAGTAAGGTTAAGGCTATATGAAACATATAATGAAGGGAAGAAAGAATAATTTAATCATCTGAAGGGATTACTGTAACATATTCATCCCACATATCCTATATTCTACATCCCATTCCCCGAACACAAGATGCTGTATACACCTGAGAAAAATGTTCCTTCCGAACTCCTTCTTACCACACACGTCACAGTTTCCAGCCAAACTGCCAAAACCCAACCCAATATGTTTACCATATGACTTGCCGGGCTCAATCGGTTGCTCAGCTAAGCTATTTATTCAGGCGGATGCACACTTCCTCGATAAATTTTATTTCGCTTCCCACCGATTTCACCCAATCATCCTTCCCCTACGTGATTAATAAGCTCGCGGTTTAATTTCGTTCTTTTTTTGGCAAGAACGTTATTCACTTATGAGTAATCTTCCTTCCCTCAATAACCCATTTCTGCAATTGCTCTCTATCAAATGCTCCCAATTCTCCCACGTGCCTTCCCAAAAATCTTTTGTACTTGCCTCTTTGGCTCTTATTTCGCTCCTCATCTCTCAACAATCTGACTAACCTTCTCGGTTAAACTATTCCTCCTTTCACCGTTACAGCCTTGTAATTTTATTTAAAGAGCTCAATTTCTTCTTTTCATTCCACTTTTCCTCTTTCCATTTCAACCTATCTTCAGCGGAACTTTTTTCCTCGGAAAATTATCTTTACTCGGCCCATTTCCCTTCCTAACACTTTTTTTTTCTCCCATTCTGCTCCCATTTCATCCTTTACTCTATCCCCCCATACTTATCCCCTTCATCTTATTCCCCCCTTCTCTACTCCTTCCCCCTCTTCTAATAGCTAGTCCTCTGTCACTCTCTTCCATCCCTTTATCGTACTCCGTTCTCTCTAATTTTCCCCTTCTCTCATCTTTTGCCCTTTTTATTTTTATTCTATTTCAAATCCCTTTATTCCACTTATTCCCTAATCATCATATCAACTTCCTCTATTTCATCCTTTCAATCCTCGTGGCCATCACTTTGTTTCCTTCGATCCCATCACGTCAGGGGAATATTGTGGCTTTCAAAATTTCGCTTATACTTTTCTCCGCTCATGTCTAGTTGACTGGCCATATTTTCCTCTTATCATCTTCTACAAAATTTTACATCCACAATCCTGTCACCGTCACTTCCCTTTTGCATATTTTCAATCTCTCCATCCTAATCCTCCATTTTTCTCACATCGCTGTACCCTTATTTTCCAGTTGCAAGTAATCTACACCTTCCTCTTCATTTATTTTCACCTTCTAACTTGTCTACCTTCCTTTCCTTAGTCTACTGATACCCCGAGACCTATTCTCTTCGATTACATTCATATCAGTCCGTCTACCAGCCTTAACTCAACCCTCACACATCCCCTACATACTCATTACCATTTTCCCAATCTTTTATCTTCCAACCGTACCTTCTCCCAAGTCCCCTGGTCGATACATCCCAACGCTAGTTTATCTTCTCACCAGTCTGTATAGCCAACCTATTTGTCATCCGCGTCGTTCTCTCAACACTTTCGTAAGTTCAATCATACACTTGTCCCTACTCTTCAATCTTATATTTAATTCGATCGTTTGTTACGTTTTTTCACGTTAATTTTACCTCCTTATTCCCTTTTTACTGCCTTCTTAACAGTTTGTGTGTGTGTATGTGTGTGTTTGTGTGTGTGTGTATATCCATTTGTATATGTGTACGAGTGTCTGTCTATGTATATGCTTACGTGTTTGCGCTTTTCCGTGTCAGTTCTCATGTCACAAAACATTATTGTTTTCCTTGTTACTATTTATAGTTTACAGCTCATTACTTGCTTCAAAATAATCACAATTCTGACAATATTGATCCAGGTTTGATAGTCTTTTTTTTGGATAGCGTAGCTTGCTATTCTCTTTCTATCCTACAAAATACCCAACTCATTAAGATTCAGCATATTTGCCTGACTGCCTTGTCTGGAACTCTAGGCCAACCTATTGTCTCGGTTCTTCCAAATGCTAGGTATAAGTGCTTTCATTTTGGCTTTGGAACCGTCTACCCGGTGACTTCCGGTGCTATCAACATTTCCGTCATGCCGAATTCCACCTCATCGCCAACTTTTCTCCCAAGAGAGAGATCATTGTCAACTTCTTCTGCCCCTTCATCTCATTGTTGCGAAAAGCAGCCCCCCGTTTTGAATCGAAAATTTTCAACCCGACGTTCAACCAACCATGATGATCATATAAAACCTTCTTTTTCCTGCGATGACTCTTCGTCAACATCAGGCCCCACTGTTGCTTCTCCTAGTCCTCCAGATTTTCGATCTAGCGAGTTTAAACCTTCATCCACCTCAAAAAGTTACAAACTTGGTCCCGTTCCCAGTCGACGTCGTATGCCATACAGCTTAGGTGATGATCCACTTCCCCCGGTTCCCGATGTTAAGGCGTGTCTTGAACATTGCGAAGAGAAAAATCTTAACGAATCTATCAATGAGTTGTACCAAAGGTTACTACCTACTCCCCGTAGCGAAGAATTGCGTCAGCGATTCGTCAAAAAACTTAACAGTATACTAAATTCGGAATGGCCAGACGGGGATTATTCAGTTCACGTCTTCGGGTCTTCTGGAAATTTATTATGCACAAGTGACTCTGATGGTATGCTGATTTTTTTGAATTTTTATGCAATTTTGCCGTATAACTAATCATCTCATTCAACTAATCGGTAATTTCTTTAGTGGATATTTGTATTCTTACTTCAATACCAAATTTACAATGTGTATCTGGACTTGCTGAAGTAATGGCTAGGCGTACGTACCGGTTATTTAGACCCCTTTCATTTACCTAAATTTCATTTGTGATAGTATACTGATTATTCGGCCTTATTGTCATTTAATTTTAGATGGTATGCAACGCATTGTATGTGTCGCTTCTGCGAAAGTTCCTATTGTAAAAATTTGGGACCCTGAGCTTAATCTTGCCTCTGATATGAACGTTAACAATCCGTCTGCTTTGGATAACACTCAAATGGTGAAGGCTTACGTTCAATTGGATGAGAGAGTTAGACCCTTAGCCATGATAATAAAATATTGGACAAAAAGGCGTATATTGAATGATGCTGCATCTGGAGGGACATTAAGTTCGTATACATGGATATGTATGATAATATACTTTTTGCAAACGCGTGATCCACCGGTTCTACCTGTTTTACATCAGTTATCTCATAAGTTGGTATATAACTCGGATGGAGTAGAATGTGGATTTTCTAACGAAGTGGAAAATCTTCGAAACAAAAGTGAAAATAAGGCTTCATTGGCACAACTACTTTTTGAGTTCTTCCGGTTTTACGGCCACGAATTCGAGTATGATCGTTATGTTGTTTCAGTGCGACAAGGCCGTTTACTCTCCAGGGATGAAAAGGGATGGAATTCCAATACCAAGGATGGACAATGGCGGCTTTGCGTCGAAGAACCGATGAGTGTTTCTCGAAATCTTAGTAATTCAGCAGATGCATATGCTTTTCGTGGCATACATCTTGAACTTCGTCGAGCCTTCACATGTCTTGCAGACGGGGCTAGTTTAGAGAAATGTTGTGCAGTCTACGAGTTCCCGCCTGAGGAAAAAGCCACCTCTTCTCGAAAACCTTATAATGGAAATTCGAAACCCGCTACATATTATCACCCGAACCGAGGTGCCCCTCGAGGTAATGGCACCGGAGGAAATGGTGGGCGAAACAATCGGAGCAGTACTGTTTCAAAAGCCTCAACTAACTTTCAACATCACAATACGCATGCATCAAATTTCCCAGGGTACTTAAGTCCCTATCTCTATAATAACTCGATTATTGGATATTTCCCCAATGAATACGTCAGTTACCCGGCGGATTATAATTTTGTTGGACCGTATACGCAAGAGATAATTCGAAGCCAATATTTGGCTTCACAGTTAATGTTGCAATCGGGGTTACCATTGTTCCCCGTACCCATTTCTGGCCCTGTGTCCATGGCACCACCCGTACAACCAAAGTCATTTGGAGGGTGGAGCATGGCACAAAATGCTACTAGAGCTGTCGGTGGGAGTAGCTCCAGTGGAGGAGGGGCAGGTGGAGCTGGAGCGTATAATTCAAGACAGAATGGGCAAAATTCATACTTTTTTGGTGGTATGGCTCCCAGTTCGCTTTACCTGTACGGAAGATTACCTGGAATGCGATTAGGCTCTTATAATTATCCATACCAAACTGTTTTGACGGATGGGGTTCAGCCATTATCATTATCCTTGTCATATGATGGAATTTCGAGTACTGCAACTAACTCTTCATCGGGAAGAGGAGGCATAGTATCAGCAGAAACTATTGGTTCGCAGTCAGGATCAACATTTCGACAATCATCGAGACGCTCATCGTTGGCTGAAAAAGGCCAAGGATCATACGCACGGTCTAGTTCACACCCTCCACGGCGCCGAACGAAGTATCACGGAGGTAGCGAAGGGCGGAATTGTCTGGTGGATAGTTCGAATGTGTCAGTAATTTCTTGCCTTCACGTTGTTTGAGTTTTCTGAGGAGTATGCATGCGTTTTTAGGACGAAAATTTTGGGATGATCGTTGGGCTAATATTTTAAGTGATGTTTATGAGAAAGAGTATATCGGATGGTTTGTGGGAGGGTCCACCTCTTGTCAACCGCCCTCGAATACTCTAGATTTGGCAAACATTGCCGATTGCACTCCGACTGGGGCTAATAGGGGTAGAGCATCAAGTCATGAGACGGGATTACTTAGCGGCACAGTGCGTCGTGAATTGAGTTCACAGCAGCAGCGTGAGGAAAGTCGACAGCACTTAACGGGTAACGGAGGAATGAGTTGGGGCAACCTTCACGATGGAGTTAACGGAGATAACAGTGGTAAGGTAACAGTGACATGCGATGAAACAGAATCTAATATAATCGCAGATCAGGAGCAAATGCGATCGTACGAACCGACAGGGTGTGTTTCATGTGAGGGGACAGAGACTGGAGCTGTTGATGTTATGACAAAACACGGAACCGACGGACCGGAACATGTTGCCTCAAAGGAAGGAAAGGTTATGAAAACGGAGGGCTCGAAAGGTGGGAGTAGCGGTAGTAATAACGTGAAGTGTAATAGCCGAACAAAGGCTTTAAGATTGGGGGAAGTGCTTGATGGGAGTGAAGCTAAACGTGTTACGATTGTATCGACACCAGTTACAACGTCAACGTCAGGGATATGTGGGGGAAATAAGGGGAAGAGCTCTGGAGTTGAGTCAAACTGTCGTGAAGAAAGTTGTGGAAATTGTCACGGCACAGCAGAGTCAGCGAACGGGGATGATATTCGTTTATTAGTAGTGAGTTCGGGGGGAAAAAATCATCACGTACTCGGGCAGTCGACGGATCCCATATCATCATGGTAGGATGTGCTCATACATGGCCTGCACAAGATGTTTTACATGGAAGTTGGTGATGCTTGAGAAATAGCTCCAATGGGGTTAAATGTATTATGATTCGATAGTTGGAAACGCATACACGCGTGTGTGCACACGAGTGTGTACATGTGATGTGGATAGAAATACGGGATGGATATAGAAGAAATGCATTTAGGAGAATCAAGTAAACGTTTAGCAGTTAAAGCGACAGGAGGGAGGAGGGAGGGAAATCGAGACGGTATGGGCAACGCAGATGCGTAGGAAGTAACGGGGACGAGAATGAAGAATTTGTGTAGTGGAAGAGAACAGGTAAGTACATGTTTATGGGAGCGCAATGCAAAACAAGAAGGATGATTAAGAGGTGTGAACTAAAAGGAACAAGATTAGAAAGTGAATCAACAAGGTAAAGAAGGAGAAGGATGAGGTGAATCAGCAGACGGAGGAGTGGATGATAGATCAAAAAGATCAGGGGATAAATCAGAAGGATGAGAAATTTCCAGTTTGCGAACAATATTTAGGCCAGCAACACTGCGAGCAAAAAGTAGGAGGGATTTACGGGCGCGAGAGTAAAAAAGGGAAGACGAAGCTAGCGGGCAAGAGTAAACGAAGATAACTGGGACGGAACTCGTTGACAACCCAGCCGAAAGGGATCGTGTAGACGTGGGGGATACAGCATTAGAGGGTGATGAGGCAAGAAAGTCTTCAGCTCTAAAAGATGATAGTCTGTTGGATGAGTCGTTTGTTAGGCGAGTGGAGTTAGGAGTTGGAAAGGCCTGAGAAGGTTGACGTCTGAGGTCGAGAGGATTTGAGAATGGCGAAGCATGAGGTGAACCACAACTTGACGGGGACACGGGCGGAGATAATTTTGGGGTGGACGAACCGGTGGAGCGCATAGCCGAAGTTCCAAAAAAGGATAAATGAGCCGACGGAGATGGTGATGGGAACTTATAAGCGGTAGTAGGAGTTTGACAGAAAGAAAAGGTTTGGTGAGATCGAGTGGTTAATTTACTGAGATGGGATGGGGGACGTTTGGACTGTAAAGCAGGCGAACCAGATACTGAACAGGGCCGATAGAAAATGTAACGCGGTTCGGACGAGGATATTAACGATGCAAGATGATGAAGAGTTACCGGGGTATGGGAAAAGAAAGCAGGAAGAGACACAACTTGTAAACAATTTGTCTTGGGATCCGCATACAGTTGGAGAAAGTTTGGAAGGGTTTCCACCAGCTTTCGCAAACCGTTCAATACACCATTTCCCATCCGCATTTCGGCATTATTTGTCGTCGGCGTCGTCGCTGGCCGTGCATTAGGTGCCGCTAAGTTGCTAGGAAGCGCAATAAGTCGATTGGTTAGTGATGAAGCGTTTAAAAAGTGGTAAATGGCGCGCTCTGAATTACGAATTGTTTCAGCACATAAGTGGTGCGGGTCATGTCTCGAGCGTTGAAAATGAGCGTCCCAAGCTGATTCGCATAGATCAAACGGATTACACGTTAAAACAGCGTGCGACAGGTTAACGGGATCAAGTTCACGCGCAAGTGTAATGCGCGCTATAGCGAAGAGGCTTTTAACGTGTTTAGAAGCTTCTTCGGCAACATAGGTGACGACGATAAAGGAGTCCGATGAAGTGTTCACGGGTGACGAAGCGTGAGGGTGCCATTGTGGTGAGGCAGTTAGCTTGCGATTGCTGTGCCGTACGATAGCGAAGGCGGGTTCGTCGGCGCGTAAACGAGCGATTAGACCGGCAGCGTTACCGGCCATGCTAACGGGGATAATTTCACCCTCGCTTAACGTAGCTAGCAAGGCATGGCGTGATGGATCGCGACCAAATTCCGCATACGCTTCGCGTAAACTTTGTGATGCTGCTGTAGTATGGCGTGTATACACATCCATGGTATACGTGCGTGTACGCGTTACCGAGCGTCGGTGCACCCGTCCGTATATAAAGCCAATTTGGTTAGCCTAATAGTTCTTCACAACGTTTATACTGTCCACCATTATCACCATCTGCATCCACCGTGTCGTATAAGCAAATCGTACGTGCGTGCATGCGTGCGCGCGCGCTAAACTTACTGCGAATGGATTCCAAGCGATAACTCATGGCGTAATATGTGAATGTGCGTAAATCTGAGACTTAGGCGTGCAAGTATGTGTATACGTGTAGCGCCCCTCTTTGCCCCGGTGGGCGGCCGAAGGTTCACCTTTTATCGCGAGTCGGAATCTGCGTACGTACGCGTTTAGCCAGTACACCTCCCTTGGTTTCGCTTTTCAGTCTTCCTTGTATAGTGTATACGTATATGCGCTGCCGTACGCTTGTATATATGTGTATATGTAGCTCGTATTGTGCATACACAACTACGCTCGGGTGTACGTTGGTATTTGCCTGTTGAGAAGGCCTGAGTTTCGTCAAGTTTACGCGCCCGCGCGTTTGCGTGCGCGCGTGCGTGCGTACGCTAACGGTCTTTCTTTTGATGCGGAAATGTCTTCTCGCCCGCCGTTCCGTAGCCTGTGTATGTGCGCGTGCGTGCCGGTGTGTAGAGAGTACCTTTTTTTTTTTCCTTTCCTTTCCCTCCTCGTAGTTTCTACACTCGTGGCCGTCCCCTTGCCTGCTCACTATCTAATGTGCACACCTCGGCTTGCTCACCCGCTGGCCCACCTGTGCCCACGCGCTTTCTCCCATGTCTGCCCCACCGGCTCTGTGCCGCCCTCTGGACTTCTCCACTTGCTTACTAACGCTTCTTTCCCCTTTGTTTTGGCCATGTGTCACGATCGCGATTGTCATTGCGGTGGGTTCGTTTTGTCCCGTCTTTTCTACTAGCGTCTCAACGCCTAACCGCTTTGGTGAGTCCGCCGTCTCGTCCCATGGTTTTGTCACGTGTTACAATACAGGGTTTAACGTGTTTTCTGGTGTCACGTACCCTTACTAGTTTTGCGTACCAACTGGTGTTACACTGCTACATGACCGTCCAGTTTTGTTAAAGTAACCATTGTGCTCCACGCTAAAACAATCAAACTACATACACCAATATATCAGTTACGTTATCTCATGTGTAATCTCATATGTTTGAATTCCCAAACCCCTCAAAATGTACAAATCCAATACCTTACATTTAACTTCTCACGACAAAATTGAAATCCAAATTCTATCCAAACGCCAATACAAATCGTCCTCACTTTTATCAGACCACCTTCATCCCTTGCTGTCAATTAACCAATAATCTCACTCAAACATCATTACCCACCGAAAAACCTCACATGTACACTAGTTCTTCATCTCCAGCACTCCACAAGTGCTATTTATATTTTCTAAATCAACCCTTCGCTATCCGCCAAATTCAGCGTCTGTAGATACCGGTGTTGCAGAATCACACGACACGGTTAACGATCCACATCCTGTGTCGCTACTTGTACCACTTTCACTACGATTAGTCCGCCAACACATCTCACCTCTTGTTTTCATGACACCAGTACCTGTAACATCCAACGACAACTCTTTAATTTTATTCTGCTCGATGTCCTCGCATCTACTACCACTAATTTCAATTTCTTTCTCTCTTTTTTCATTCAATGCCCTCAAATTCACTTCCGTTGCTTTCATAGCTATATCATCCAACTTATTAACCACAGCGGGCGACGCATTCCATTTCGACAGATTATATGGTGACATATTACCGGAAGTTTCCCTCTCATCTTTAGTTTGGCTTATTAGATTATTGTCAGCCTTATCTATTTGCTGATTTTTCCCTGGTTCAGTAACCTGCTCGGTCTTTTTAAAGGGTGTAGTTACGTCGGTATCATCATTCAATGTTACTTCATGTTGGCGCGAACAGGTCATGTTTTTCGTCTCATCGTAACTTCCAACATTTTTTGAAACTCCATTGACCGTGGGGCTGCAACCGGATTTATCATCATTATCCTGATTCGCGCCTTTCGTTCGGAGTAATTCTCCACTCGCACAATCACCAGCTTGTCCGTCCGACAAACCGGGACTAAGATCATTGGACTCGACCAAGCTAATGTTAGATTTTGTATTATCCTTCCGACTACTTGTACCGGCATTATCCTCGCAAGACGATGCTACAGTTAACACTCCATCGGTTTGCCGTATATTCTCCTTTTGTGAGATCGTCAACCTAGTAGGTGAGGTATTTACGCTTTTAACATCATTTCCACCTTTGAGAAATCCCAGACCATTACTATCTCGAAAATCCGAGCTGCTTTGAGCCAGTTTTCGTGCCCTTAGCCTCTTTTCGGCAGAAATATCGTTCCATTCAGATCCAAACGTAATCACAGATGCCTTTTTCCCGTGCACTGTAAAACACCCTTGCGCACGAGGTAGCCCTTGTCTAGCCTCTTCGCTCGCGACACTTTCATCAAATACCTCTTCGCTCGCTTTTTCACCATCATCTTTCCCCATATTGTTGTCACCACCCCTATGTGGACTGTGGACCATCCCACGATTGCTAGTCTCGTTTTCGTGATATATTTCAGATCCTGTTCGATAAAATCCGTGACGGCCCTTTCGTCCTTTTCCATCCATTGCTTTATCACATAACAATTCAGAGTTCGTTATCCCTTTGTTTAATTTGAATTCATTGCTCAATGTTTTGCTGGCAACTTTTTCCCATTCAGCGCTGACTCTACAATTCATATCAGCATCAAATTTCCCCGTTGTTGGAGTGACGAACTCGGAAAGCGGTGAAATAGACTCATCCGTTATACAGCCATCATTCTCATCAGCATCCCCCTCAAGTAATACCCTTCCTTCAACTTCATTTTTCAGGCATTCCGTTACAGAAAGTGCTGTAACCGATGTGGAATGTGAAAAGGACAAGCCAACATCATCATCATCGTCAGATACAGATACGCTCGGCGTAGGTGTGTGATGTTCAGGAGGCGTTTGAAATAATTCATCATGATCAGCACCGGCGCTAGATCTTCTTGATGTCATTTCTAAATCTGGAGTTTTGGTATCAATTAATGACACGTTGGTTGGTATCCGTGGCAAAAGTCCCACAGATACGGATTCAGGTGATCTTGTAAGTTCATCTCCGAACGCCTGCATAAACGGTGACAAAACTGAAGAAGACAATGAAAGTACAGAAGCTTGTTGCTTTACTTTCGGTGAATTAGTGGATTTAGGTCCTCCATCTGCGATGTCAAGTGATATTGATAAAGGCTCACAATCACTCATCTCCATGCTTAAAAATTTGCTATGACATTTTAACCTCCAAATTTCAAATCTCATCCATCTAATTTTCGCCGCGGTCCGGCCGGCAGCGTGAATAATTTGTTCGCGTGTCTTTTGCTCAATAGGTGCCAATATCATTAAATGCCGAGCATCACGTAATAAAGTTTCTAACTCTTGGCTGCACGAAGTCAATGACTGCTCACATTCTGATATTTTATTGCGAATATCTTTATGCCGAGCTGCACTGATTTGGACGCATAGATCGTTTGTAGCTTTCCTCAGGTCCTCGTTTCGAGCTTCCAAATCTCCATTTGTCACCGCTATTTTAGATTGGTCATCCTCATTTGTTGGAGTTGGCATCCACAGTGGCGAGGGAGATGTTGCCCCTGATTGTCTGAATTGCTCACGAAAACTTATTCCGGCGCTCTTTAATGATGCATGATAATTCAATTTAACCAGCCAATCGTTTAGATTTGCTTCACTGTAAGCTTGAAATATCTTTTCCTCGGAATTCGGCCGAACAAAAACAAATGCATTTTTATGTTTTTTGTACCCTGTATCAATTAACGTAATAGCCTTGTGGGTCGAAATAATCATATCTGGTTTAAACGTAGCAACTGCAGGTTTATAGATGAGAGTAGATTCATCATGTGCAGCCTTCATGTAAGTATCATACTGCTGCATAAGGTTTTTAACCCATGCAACATTTTTGAAAAAGCACAATCCGGATCCTGTGAGAATGACGCCCCATTCCTGCCACGATGACCTCCCTGTCCGCTTCTTCC
>WMKJ01000093.1:0-49870 GCA_009733715.1 Herpomyces periplanetae | reverse complement strand
CGACGCTCTTCCGATCTGGCGGATGAAGGGGGGGGGACAAATTAGGATTGAGAAAGACGAGAAATAATTGGCGGGTTGAAGTAGCAACATGTCATGTTAGATAAGGGAAAATGTTGCCAAAAAATAAACCAGTGCAAGGAAGAGAAAACACGGGAGAAGATGAACAGAAGGAAGGGGGAGGGGAGGGAGGGGAAAGGGAAGAAATGGATCAAGATCACACAAATAGTAAGGATAATCAAAGTTAAAAAGTTGGTGTTAAACAACTCACGTCGAGTAGTACAACGGGTATTCTGATTGTGACAGTAGGGACGAAAAGAGTAACGAGCGCAAGCAGAAGATTCGTTTCAAGGGGGAGAAGAATATGATGGAGTGGGGAAGAGAGGGAGTTGAAAAGACAGTAGGAAATGGGGCTGAGAATATTAGAGGAAATCATTAGTCTGGCATATTCAATTGAATAGAGACGATAGTAAAGGTTGATATCAAGATTGCCAGCAATAGTAAGATGAACGACTAGAAGAAAAAGTAAGAAATCAACCAGGATTGGAAAACAGAAGCCGGTAGAGTTAATGTGGGTGGCAAATAACTCAAGAATTTTTAGCGTTGCACAATGCAGTGGAATAAACTGTCGAGAAAATAGCAATGATCCAGAGAACTGATATGGCAAACGGAAGATTCCGGAGGTATCGTGAAGAAAACGGAAAGGGAAAGGTAAGGTCAAGATGAAACCAATCAAAATGGGATAAATGACCGTTTTAACTATACCGGGGCAAAATAGTAAAGAAGTTCATGCGCCCACACTGTACATGACAAGACGAGTCTCATCTCTACAATAAGAGATGCGGATACTCGCAAGAATACAATGGTGAAGCTGCGGTAGGCCAGTTGGGGCGCGGGGGTCAAAAGATAATTGATAAAATAATTGCATGAAAAGAATAATTGTATCATTCATGGTAGTAACACCAAACAATCAAAGTTTACGTGGGAACCACCGAGAAAAGCGTGCGGGCTCGTGAGTGTGCTACTAAATCGGGGGAAAGTTGCATCACGATATCAAAGAAATGACAGTATCTAATCGTAAGTCAGCCCTTAGGTTTTCAGTCGGGCATCCCGCCATTAAACATGTGGTGCGTGCAAGGATAAATCGATAGACGGAAGAATATTGTAACAGTCAAGGAAGTGCAAGAGGAAAGAAGGTTGAAACTTAAAATGAACTAGACTCAACCGGGGTTCTCACTTTGAAAACCCGGCGCAGTCGATGTTGAAGTTTTGTTTGCAAATGACGAATTTGATGATAACACAAATGAATCTCCCCGTTGTTCAATCGACCCTTGTCGTTTAAGCTGTCTAAGTATGGAAAATAAGCCATCTGAACCGTGTGAAAACCCCCCCGGTAAAGTGAGTTTTAACATTAAAAGTATTTTCTCGGGTTGCATTGCTCCATGATTGGTCAACATTCCAAGGATAAATTGATGGATCATTTTGGATTGTTGAAGTGATGGCGCTGATGCTGATGATACTGGTGCAAGTATCGGAGTCGGCATCGTCAATGTTGAAGTCGTCGTTTCACGGTCAAATGAAACTAAACCTGGTGATCCATCATCCATATTCGATGGTTTTAATTCTGTATAACCCGCAGGATTCTTTGATACGTTTTCATCAATATCCTCATTACCATTACCATCGTTTAGGGTTTCACTAACTAGCTCATCCCCCATAACATGATCTCCATCCTTATCCATGCTTCCGGGTTCGGATGATAAGGAAATCAAGGCTGGTCCTGATGACGCTGTTAACGGTAGTCTCTCCAATAATATAATTTCACCGTTCAATTGTCGTGATAAAACCCGTCGATTAACCCAAAATGTTATAGCTTGGTTAATTAATTTTTCAGGTAGTGATAACTTGACCTGTAAATCCCTAAGCGAATAAGATATAACCATTGAATCATCGTATTGCGTATATGTTGATGATACCGGTGTAGCGTATAAATGTATCAGCGTTGCTTGTGGTATTGTACAAATACCACGCCATACTCTATCCGAAAAAATCAACTCGATATCGGCCGAACCTACTGCCGAAAACCATTGCAAGGATCGCATCGGTTTAATCCGTGTAAAAGCTTCAAGATAAGCAGAGTGTAATTGAGATATCGATGTAGGAAGTGCAATTGATTGATGGAACAGTTGAAGATCCGTAGGCCAAAAGTAGGATGATATGATCAAGGGATTCAGTATAGCAAGATTGTTAACTTTAGTATGCGCCAATAAATGTGTACGAAGTTGTCTTGAAAGTGTGACATCATGAAGCATAACCTCGCAAGCCTGAAGTTTATCATCCGAAAGCCGTTGTTTGAATAGCTCCACTAATCGAATTTCTCGAGCAAGATGCGTAGACGGTGATCTAAGTAGATGATGTCCTAAGATTACTTTAAGATGAGAGATGAAGTCATCCCGATCGTAAAGTGAAAGAAGTGATGAAAGAACGTCGTGTAACTTCGATCGACGATACTCCGGTTCAGCGTCAACGGGGTCGGGTGCCCACTGAAGATTTGACCAATCAAGGTTATTGAGTAATGTTGGCGGTTTCGTGGGTGAAGAGAGCAGAAACTCCCGCGCAATTTGTACCGAAATATGAGGAAAAAGATGCGTTCTAAGTGGATCGCGTATGATAATTCTGGACAATCGTGCTGGAGGAATTATTAAACTTGCAATAATAACTCTCGCTGTATCATTTCTCGTTTGTAAATAGTGTCGTATAGGCTTTGCAACATAATCAAGCAGCACCAATTTAGGATCAAGTTGGGAAAAACCACGTATAATAAGCGCGTAGAGATCAAGAATGTACGATGTCGGTGTAGAAGAATGTAAAAGATATTGTTGCAATTGAAGAACAAAAGAATGTATAAGATACTGTCGGGCTACAGGTGAATGGATAACATGTTTTAAATCAAGGAGTGCACCATGTGATAGCGGGTACCTATGCAAGAGTGATAGTAAACTGTCCGATCGAAGTTTAGCCAGCCTTGAAGTGGCTATGGGAAGAAAGTTGGTGAGCGCTGAACTTGAGAATGAAGGGGAGGGTAGACGTAAGGTAAAGTTTGGCTGTGAAATGGGCGTTAATGAAGGTGAAACAAGCGTAAGCGGAGGAAGTTGAGGGGGCGAACAAAGTGAATTAAGTATGTATGTTATAAACGGTAAAAATGAGCTGGACACCCAATGAGATAGTAACGGTAAAACTGAGCGTCGATGAAGCCAATCAACCTTTAAATGATGACTTGTTATGAATAGGTCAAGGATAAGGGAAAATGTAGGAGCCAGTAAGTAAGGCAATGTTGATGGATGAACCAGCTGAACCCGAGAAAAAGCAACAAGTAAGGGAGAAAGTGGTGGAGGTAAAATAGAAGGTGGAGGCGATGAAGACGACGAAGGCAAAGGTAAAATGTTGGGAGACTTCTCCAATTGTGAGGAGTTAAGTGAATCCGAGAATGAGAATGGTGAGGAAAAGCTGGAATTTTCAGGAGGAATCAACTTGAAAAGGCGAATTGAAACCAGGACTAGAGAAGGTTCGAGGCAAAGTCGGACCAGAGAAGATTTGGGCCTAAGTGATTGAGAGAACAGTGCGGATAATAGAGAGCGGTGGAAATAGATGAATGAATAGCGAAGAGAAGGATGAATTGACTTGGGTAAAAGTTCGAGTAAAGTAGGATAAATGTAGGTTTGTAAGGGCAGAAGTATGTGATTGTGGAGTAAACGAAGATGATGAAGATGATTATAGTTCAGGTGGGTAAGAGGGTGTGATAAGTCGAAAGTTGATTGATAATAAAGTTTGAACTGACGATGAATTATGGAAAAGTAGCGTAGAAGAGTTGATTGAAGTAGTCGAAGAGCACTTTCAGGACTTGTATTTGCGAACAATAGGATAAGTTGACTTTGGATATAGTTAATAGAAGGAAATGTAGATTGCGATGACTGAGTAGGAGGAAATGGCGGAGGTGAGTTGTATTTGAAGATGTGAATTGCACAATCATGAAGAAATTTTACAACAATATCCAAAGGGGAACGTGAACTAACAGGAGAAGAGACAACGAAGGGGAAAATTCGTTGAAAAACGCGTTTGGAATGACCATCGACAAGCATGATAAAATAAAAGAGATTATTGGAGTTTTTACGCGATGTATAAAAAACGAACTACTACACACTTTATAAAAACCATTAACTCCACACACAACCATTAAAAATTTTAAATGTAGCCATTCATTCGCAAACAAACCCGAAAAAAAAATCCCCATCAATTGATTCAATCTACACAAATCTTCCTCCGCTAAACCATCACCACTTCTCTAAATATCTTCATCACCATCATGATCCCCAACGCGCCCCCAGCGAATCCCGTGCCCGCTAAATCGTTCTCCCGACCCGCTCTCCCCCAACTCACGTGGCGCAGCCAACCGCGGGAAATGTGGCGTACAACCTCGGCTTATCGTTTTTCCCACGTTTCCCCGCCAATTTTCCAATTTCTCGCTGCCCCTGAATATTATTAATTTGAGCTTAGTCATTCTCGCGTGACCAAATCGGGCTACTTAAACATCGTCTTCACCCACTCTTCGTCTCCTTTTTCGCTTCATTCCTTTCTTTCACACTTTTTCCCCGTTTCCCTTTCAATCTTTTCAATTTCTTCCATTTTTTTTCGTCTCTTCCTCCATATTCATCCTTTCCTTCCGTATAGTTTTTTTTTTTCCTTCCTTTCCCTCACTTCCTCCTCTCTTCAATTCTTCTTCCGATTTAAAACCCTAACCCCCTTCCCCTCTCATTCACTTTCACCGCTTTCCGTCCTTCACCTTGCCCCCCTCTCCTCTTCTCTTCCCTTTACTCACACATTCGCTCTTCCGCCCCTTTTCTACATTTATCACTCCTGTTCATATTACCTATATAAACCTCCCTTTCCCCTAGTACACCTCTTTCCCTCTCATTTCTCATACGCTCACGCGCACACATTCACACATTCTCTCCTCTTCCTTTCCCTCCTCTCCTCTCACTATGGCAAACCCTCGCTATCCTCCCGATAATCAGTATCCTCCCTCTGCGCCTTATTACGATGATTCTTCAGCTTTATATTCTAATCACCCGCCAAACCAGTTGAATTCTGCTAATCCAGCTCAGGGTGCCATACCTCCTCACCAGTATTATGACCAAGATTCTTACGATGATCCTTCTGTTGCTGCTGCTCCAAATTATCATCATCCTGTTCAAGCCTCTCATCATCATGCTTCCTATCCTCCAGATTCATACCCTCCCGCCGACTCTTACCCTCCTGCCGACACCTACCCTGATGAGTATTATCCTGATCAATATTACGATTCACAACCTCAGCACTCAAATCAAGCTCCTAATTCAGGTGCTCCTCTCACGCCTTCTCATTATCCTCCAACATACTCATCATCTCAACTTCCTCCACCCCGTCGTCGTCCTAATCATCACCCATCGTACCCTCATGATTCAGAAGAAGATTCAGAAACTTTCTCCGACTTCACCATGCGATCGGACATGGTCCGTGCCGCAGATTTAGATTATTATAATCGACCCGATGAACGATTCAACACTTATCCTGATCATCCTCATTTAATCGCTGGCAACCGACCTTCCGGTTATCGTCCCCCTTCCTCTCAGGTCTCTTATCCCGGAAATCGGAGCTCTGGTGCATCGACCCCTATCTATGGGATCGATTATCCCAGTACCCTCCCCTCCGGTCAACGTTCACGAGAGCCTTATCCAGCTTGGACTTCTGATGCTCAGGTTCCGCTTTCAAAGGAGGAAATTGAAGATATTTTTATCGATCTCACCGCTAAATTTGGCTTTCAGCGTGATAGCATGCGTAACATGTTTGATCATCTAATGACTATTTTGGATTCCCGTGCATCGCGTATGTCACCCAATCAGGCTTTACTATCCTTGCACGCAGATTACATTGGTGGCGAGAATGCCAATTACCGCCGTTGGTACTTTGCCGCCCATCTGGACTTGGACGACGCCGTCGGCTTTGCCAACATTAAACTTGGAAAAGGCAATCGACGGACCAAGAAGGCGCGATTTGCTGAGAAGAAACGTACTCGTCAAAACCCTCTAAACGAAACCGAAACTCTAGAAGCCCTGGAAGGCGATAATAGCTTGGAAGCGGCAGAGTATCGTTGGAAAACACGAATGAATAGACTTTCCCATCACGATCGTGCCCGACAGATTGCCCTATATCTCCTCTGTTGGGGTGAAGCTAATCAAGTTCGTTTTATGCCGGAAACACTTTGTTTCATATTCAAGTGTGCAGATGATTACTTAAATTCTCAGGCGTGTCAGCAACGTGTCGAACCAGTACCTGAGTGCACTTATCTTAACGATATCATTACCCCACTATATCAGTATTGCCGTGACCAAGGATATGAAATCCAAAATGGTAAGTATATTCGACGAGAACGGGACCATTCTAAAATTATCGGTTACGATGACATCAATCAGCTATTTTGGTATCCCGAGGGTATTGAGCGAATTACCCTTACCGATAAAACTCGTCTTGTTGACCTTCCTCCCGATCAACGTTACCTGCGTCTCAAGGATGTAGTATGGCGTAAAGCGTTCTTCAAAACTTACAAGGAATCTCGCTCTTGGTTTCATATGCTTGTTAATTTCAATCGGATCTGGGTAATTCATATTACTGCATTTTGGTTTTACACCGCCTTCAATTCCCCCACCCTCTATACTAAAGACTATGAGCAACAAATCGATAATCAACCCCCTGCCTCAGCCCGCTGGTCTGCCGTAGCTCTTGGTGGGACTATTGCTTCTCTAATCATGATTGCTGCAACAGTTGCGGAATGGTGTTTTGTGCCCCGTCGCTGGAGTGGAGCCCAACACTTGACAAAGCGATTACTCTTCCTTACTTTGGTTTTTGCGATTAATTTTGCGCCGTCCGTTTACATATTCATAATTAATCATAATCATGGTGGGCGTATTGCACTTATTCTGGGTATCGTTCAGTTCCTTATAGCCCTCGTCACTTTCCTCTATTTCTCAATAATGCCACTTGGTGCTCTCTGGGGTAGCTACCTGACGCGAAACTCTCGCCAATATGTAGCGAGTCAGACATTCACGGCTAGCTATCCACGACTTAGGGGTAATGATATGTGGATGTCTTACGGACTATGGGTGCTTGTATTTGCGGCTAAACTTACCGAGTCTTACTTTTTCCTCACCCTTTCATTCCGGGATCCAATTCGAATATTGTCGACTATGCAAATTAGCGTGTGTCAAGGTGACAAGCTGATTCGCACTTATCTTTGCTACTTGCAACCCAAGATTCTTCTTGTAATAATGTTTCTTACAGATCTTACTCTCTTCTTCTTGGATACATACCTCTGGTACATTATTTGGAATACCGTTTTCTCTGTTGCTCGGTCATTCTATCTAGGTGTTTCAATTTGGACACCATGGCGTAATATTTTCTCCAGATTACCCAAGCGAATCTATTCTAAAATACTCGCTACTACTGATATGGAGATCAAGTACAAGCCGAAGGTTCTCATCTCTCAAATTTGGAATGCTATTGTAATATCAATGTATCGAGAGCATTTATTGGCCATTGATCATGTTCAGAAGCTGTTGTATCATCAGGTTCCGTCGGAACAAGAAGGCAAACGGACACTTCGAGCTCCCACGTTCTTCGTCTCCCAAGAAGATCATTCTTTCAAAACGGAGTTTTTTCCTAGTCAAAGTGAGGCCGAGCGGCGCATTTCCTTTTTTGCCCAGTCACTTTCTACACCAATCCCCGAACCATTACCTGTTGATAATATGCCAACTTTTACAGTTATGATTCCCCACTACAGTGAGAAGATACTTTTATCACTGCGAGAAATTATTCGAGAAGATGAACCGTATTCACGCGTCACACTGTTGGAATATCTGAAACAGTTACATCCTCATGAATGGGACTGCTTTGTCAAGGATACAAAGATTCTTGCCGATGAAACTTCACAGTACTCTGGTGGGGCTAACGGAGGTGGTGATCATATGAGCGGAGGAGGGTCTACTGAAAAGAACGAGAAAGATACTCAAAAGAGTAAGATTGACGATCTTCCCTTCTATTGTATTGGTTTCAAGTCTGCAGCGCCAGAGTATACACTACGTACACGTATATGGGCTTCGCTTAGGTCACAGACGCTTTATCGTACTATTTCGGGATTCATGAATTATTCTCGTGCTATTAAATTACTTTATCGTATTGAGAATCCCGAAGTGGTCAGAATGTTTGGTGGTAACTCTGATCGTTTAGAACGAGAGTTGGAACGTATGGCCCGACGCAAGTTCAAAATTGTTGTCTCCATGCAACGTTATGCTAAATTTACCCAGGAAGAACGTGAAAATACGGAATTTTTATTACGTGCTTACTCAGACCTTCAAATTGCCTATTTGGATGAAGAACCACCTGTTAACGAGGGCGATGAGCCTCGGATATACTCTGTGCTTATTGACGGACATTCGGAACAAATGGAGAATGGCATGAGACGGCCTAAGTTTCGCATTCAATTATCCGGGAATCCAATTCTTGGTGATGGAAAATCCGACAATCAAAATCATTGTATTATCTTTTACCGTGGGGAGTATATTCAGTTAATTGACGCTAACCAAGATAATTACCTTGAAGAATGCCTTAAAATCCGTTCTGTGTTAGCCGAGTTCGAGGAGATGACCACTGATAACGTATCCCCGTACACCCCGGGTATTCCTCCGGCTGCGACTAACCCCGTGGCCATCCTCGGTGCTCGTGAATATATATTTTCGGAAAATATCGGAATTCTTGGAGACGTTGCCGCTGGAAAGGAGCAAACATTTGGAACTCTGTTTGCGCGTACTCTAGCGCAGATTGGCGGAAAATTACATTATGGACATCCGGATTTCTTGAACGGGATTTTCATGACTACCCGTGGTGGAGTTTCTAAGGCTCAAAAAGGTTTGCATTTGAATGAAGATATTTACGCTGGTATGAATGCTCTAATTCGTGGCGGTCGTATTAAACATTGCGAATACTACCAGTGTGGCAAGGGTCGTGATCTTGGATTTGGCTCTATTCTCAATTTCACCACCAAAATTGGTACTGGTATGGGTGAACAAATGCTTTCACGTGAATACTATTATCTGGGAACTCAGCTTCCTCTGGATCGGTTTCTGTCGTTCTATTATGCTCACCCAGGCTTCCATATCAACAATCTTTTCATTATACTTTCAGTGCAACTCTTTATGTTCACTGTTCTTAATCTTGGAGCTCTTCGTCATGAAACTATCATTTGCAAGTACAATAAAAATGTCCCCATCACAGATCCCCTGGAGCCTACAGGTTGTGCAAACCTTGTCCCTATTCTTGACTGGGTCCAACGTTGTGTTGTTTCAATTTTTATCGTGTTCTTCATCTCCTTCGTACCTCTAGTTGTACAAGAATTAACCGAACGTGGCTGTTGGCGTGCTGCTACTCGACTGGCTAAGCATTTCTCATCCCTTTCCCCCTTATTCGAGGTTTTCGTTTGTCAAATTTACGCTAATTCGCTTCACACTGACTTTGCTTACGGTGGTGCGAGGTATATCGGTACTGGACGAGGTTTTGCAACAGCGCGTATTCCCTTTGGTATTCTCTACTCCCGTTTCGCCGGACCATCAATATACGGTGGTGCAAGGTTGCTTATGATGCTTTTATTCGCCACTATTACCGTCTGGGGTGTATGGTTACTCTACTTTTGGGTATCCTTATTGGCGCTTTGTATAAGTCCATTCTTATTCAATCCTCATCAGTTTGCCTGGAATGATTTCTTCATTGATTACCGTGAGTATCTTCGTTGGTTGTCTCGCGGTAACACTCGCTCTCATGCGGCCAGTTGGATCGGCTTTTGTCGATTATCGAGAACCCGCATTACCGGTTACAAACGCAAGGCTTTGGGCAGCCCCTCGTCTAAATTGTCAGGAGATGTTCCCCGTGCTCAATTCACAAATATCTTCTTTAGCGAAATTGTCGGTCCACTACTCCTCGTTGTTGTGACTCTAATCCCTTACCTTTACATTAATGCCCAAACTGGTGTCATCCAAGAGAATAATCCTGATGCTGAGATTAAGCCGACTAACTCTCTTATGCGGGTTGCTATTGTGGCGTTTGCTCCAATTGCCGTCAACGCAGGAGTTTTGGCAGCCTTCTTTGCTATGGCATGCTGTATGGGACCTTTACTTTCAATGTGCTGTCGTAAATTTGGTGCTGTACTGGCTGCCATTGCTCATGCTATTGCGGTTTTCATGATGCTCGCCTTCTTTGAAGTTATGTTCTTCCTAGAAGGATGGTCGTTTAGTAAAGCATTGGCTGGCATGATCGCCGTAGTTGCATTGCAACGCTTCGTTTACAAATTGATTATCTCTCTCGGACTCACTCGTGAATTCAAGAGTGATACGAGTAACATTGCATGGTGGACAGGTAAATGGTATGCTATGGGTTGGCATACTATCAGTCAGCCTGGCCGAGAATTTCTTTGCAAGCTTACCGAACTGGGCTTTTTTGCGGCAGATTTTGTTCTTGGACACGTTCTGCTGTTTCTCATGTTGCCGGTTTTACTTATTCCTTACGTTGACAAGTTTCATTCGGTCATGCTCTTTTGGTTGCGACCTAGGTAAGTAATGGTGTGGTTTTTGCATGGTTTTATTGGCCCGTTTCGCTAATATGGTTGTTGCGCGTACAGTCGACAAATTCGTCCACCAATTTACTCGATCAAGCAAACTAAACTACGCAAGCGTCGTGTCATTCGATATTCGATTCTTTATTTTACGCTTTTTATCGTTTTCTTTGCTTTGATTGCCGGACCACTTGCAGCATCGGGTAGTCTTAAAAACATACCCTCCGTTCCTTTTGATTTAATGCAACCGAACAAGCTGAATAATAATGACACGACATCCAGTCAAACTGGACGAACTCTCCAAAATCCAGACGTAACGGCAGGGCCGGATGACGCTGGAATGTTCAGGTTTTGATAGTATGAAAACGCAATTGATTGATTGATTCTTGTTCTTGCACGCGCATTTTAATGTACATGTGTTTGATTTTCCTTTTAACGCTTGGTGAGAGTTCTTGTTATTAGTGTGTTGCTGCGCGTGTACAATGTAGTGAGTTGCATGTTTGCACTCGCCCACTTGCGCGTGCATGCGTATGCGATACTTCTGATTCGCAGGATGGTGGGGTGGGACACCTCGGAACTGCTCGAATGGACAATGACCCATGGTGTGTTTTAACCGTTTGTCTCATCGGGCGGCTATCATACTCAGCCTTCATGAGCTCTGGACGCGCGTGCCCCACTTCCGTTACTCTTTTTCAGTTCTGCCATGCGCACGTGTGAGACTGAAAATTTGGGGTTGGAGTAACGGATGCATTAGGAAGAGTGCGCTCGCACGTCATATCACAATTTCATTACGCAGCTCGACCGGCTAATCTATACATCTCTTAAGCTATTTGGTTCGCGGCGAGTCATGCATAACTTTTTGAAGATCCGACAAGCTTAGAATAGCCTGTGCGCGCTTTGTTTGCTTCACTTTTTTTGTTAACGTTTTTTTTCCACTGTTTTGTGCTCTCTACGTGGGGTTTTTATTCCGCGTTGCTCGATTTCTTCGCTTACGATAATATTTTACGAAATTGCGTACCTAATCTTAGCACACGCGTGATACAATGAAAATACTTCATAATGAATTTTATTTCCAATACTCAAATTACCAATTCTCAACTCGTAAGTAACAGGAGATCTGGCCCTGCAACGTCAAGCCGTTGCTCGTGCTGGTCTGACAACACATTTAACAGCGTACGGAGAAAAAATGGGATAAGGGTACCAGCGTAGCGCCCCAGCCCTATTTAGCGGTGTTGCATTGTCCACAAACACTGAAGCGAAAGGGAAAGGATGTTTATCGTAACTGGATTAACGCGAACCGTACCCCGACTGGTACGCGCGGAAGTGGATTGGTCTCCATGATGAAATAATTTGATGTATGTTTGTGTGCGTGATCAGGAACGTTGATCGTGATGTTTAATAGTGGTGCATAGGGCGCAAATTTGGTTGGGGGACTGTGATAGTTTACATTATGGGAAGTGGAAAATATTTTGTGGAGGCGTAACAATTCAAGCGTGAACTGGTTCGGCCTACATAACACGCGAATAATTGATTACTCGGAGACGCGATATGATAAGGAGTGAGATTGCGCGGACTCATAAAAGGAACTCAACACACTAGTAACCACTGGTGAAGTTCCGGGAAATGTTACTGAAGATGCACTTGCGGGTGCAAATGCTGAATTAATTGCGCACGGAGCAGTGGTAGCACCAGCTCGTTCCGTTGCAGCTATACCGGTGGATGTTGGAGATAGTGCCATAGAATGAGAATCGGTGTAGGTGATCTCGCTGTTATCGACTGAAACAAAAGTACTTGCCGCAGTATTGACGGGAGTTCGTGAACGAAGTCGCGTAGAGATTACTTTTCGTGTAGCCTGTCGTATTACTGCAGCTGCAGATTCGAGTTCTCGTCTCGATAATCCTACGCATACGTGTACCTTTAACGAAGGAATAGGCTGCCATTCGTTAATGGATTGCAATGGGCTCGGCTTGAGACTATTACTGGTCCCATTGGTGGAAGGGTCTGATGCTTTAGCCCATGTAGAATTTTGCGTCAAACGAGAAGTCCGCTGAAGATCGTTCAACATACCGGGCGGTAATGGTAAAGACCTTAACCGCGTTATCAAAACATTCTTACTCAAACACTGTGCACACATAGTTAAATTTATGAAAGAATGAAACAATTGGCAAGTTGTGTAATCGTTTACGGGTTAAAAACTCGAAAACTTACCTCGTCAACGATTTCTTTCATGATCCATTCCACTTCATGACGCGACCATCCTCTTCGTTTGACTAATTCTTCGTTTAGTACGAAGATTAGAAGAGGGTTATCCGGGGATGACGTGCACCGAAGATACTCAGAACGTGGTTCGATATGGGAGCGCAATATGCGCGTATTCTCACGTAATTGTGCTAACAAGGTAGCGCCTTGCTTCGTTTGCAATGTGTGTATAACTTCACGAGCAGTTGTAGCAAGAATTGCAGGAAGGGCAGCAGAAAATGTGTAACTGGCGGCATTAATACGTTGATGCTCGACAACTTCACGGGCACCAGCACAGAAACCACCTCCAGCTCCAATTGCAGATGAAAGGGATCCGACTAACATGTCAATGGAAGAAGGATCAACGTGTTGAGATTCAGTAACACCACGACCAGTTTCGCCTAGTAAACCGTAAGATATGGACTCGTCCAAAATTAACCGGAACTTGTAACGATATTTCAGTTCCACTAACTTGACAAGATCGATTACGCTGCCAGTGTGAGCGAATAAGGCTTCGGTTACAATGAATCTACGGGTAAGTCGTGTTTTATTTCGTTGGTGATGATCCACGATAGCGGATAATACACGCTCCAAGCTATCCATATCGTTATGATCGTACCAATAAAGTATTGAACGGGACAACTGAATGCCTTTACGTATAGAAAAGTTAACGGCGCGATCGGCAACTATGATATCGCCACGTTTAGCAAAGGCAGGAATAACGGAAGATATGGTAGAGAAGGATTGAGCGAATACTAGACAAGCAGGTAAACCGACATGCTGCGCAATATCAGCTTCGAGCCGCATATGTATATCTTGAGTACCATAGAATCCTGGTGGACCACAAGGACCGACACCGTAAGTTCTTAGGGCGCGAATAGCTTCTGTTTTAATATTATCGGAAGTGACAAGATTGAAGTAATTCGTTGTAGCAAGGTTAGTGACTGTTTTGCCGGTAGTAAGTTTGGTGCGTGGCCCGATAGGACCTGAAACGACAACAAGGGATTTTAGGTCTTCTTCCTCTAAGGGAGTAAGAGGTTCAACGAGCGGTTCAGGTGCCCATTCATCGATTAGAGATTCGATTTCCTCATTAGTAAGGTGAACACGAGTTGAAGAGGAGCCAGAGCGTTGGGACGGTGAATAAGAAGAACTAAGTAAATATCTTAAAGCAAATAAGAACAGGAGCAATTCGATAATGGAACGGAGGGGATCATTCTGATATGAAGATTTAATGTATCGCAATACAATGGCAGAGCCGGGTATGCGAAGAAGTAGAGAAGTGAAAGACGAAAATAAATGAGCAATATGATTGAGGATTACTGAAGTAGCTGCAGTAATAGCAAGGTTCACGGGAGATGGAGAGGGAGGGGGTCTTAAGGAGGTGTCTGGGCGTTGGGATAGCACGGAAAGAGAAGGATGGATAAGCGTGTAAGTGGACATAATGGGAATAGGATAGATTAGAAAAGTGAGGAAACTCAGGAGAAGTGAGAAATAGATGGATAAGTGAAAATTATATAAAGGGGTAAAGAAGAGAAGCGCGTCGAAAAAGAATTAAGGAAAAAAGTAAATTAATGAAAAAATTGAAAGAAAATGAAATCACGGTAAGTAAAAGAGGTAGAGAGGAACGAAATAATGACAATTGAGGACGAATTTGTAGAATGAGAGGGAAAAAGGGAAATAAAATTCGTGGAAGAGAAACGAACCGCCGAAATTTTCGATTTGAAGAGGAAATAGTGGCACGTGACTGCGGGAGGGGGAAAAAGGTTAAAGCGGGGGGATGGGGTTGGGCGGGAGGGCGCGGGGAGGAATAGTGAGGACGGGGCGAAGGTGCAATACAAATGTCGCTCTCGCGGCTTGCGCTCCCCAGACTAATGCAATGCGCGGGGCCAAAACACGACGACAATCATGAACCACAACATCCCTGCAATTAACCACAGTGGCAGCCCCTGTTGCACCCACATGCAGACGCTGCCCTGCCCGTTCTTCAACGCCTTTGCTTGTGCAATATTTCACATAGGGACCGTCCTATAAGCTTCGACTTGGCCATCAAACTCGCTATGCGCCGTGTATTATAACTCGCAGGTAAAGGGGATTGAGGAGGAGCAGAAAATGGACATTGATACGCCAAACTACTACCCAGTCCCGGTTCATTTACAGCTGAATTAGCGGGATCCGTCGGGCTAGACAAACCCATCGTATTCAATCGCGCACTAAGAGCATCAATGTCACCACTGCGTCTCTCACACAATCGAGTCAACTTTTCAATAACTTGTTCAATAGAATTAATAGTCGGTAAAGTCTTTTGGAGATGAGCTGATGATGGGGATGATGTGGGTGACGATGTTGACGACTTGGTCAGAGCATGAAGAAATGCCAATCTTGACCGCAAAATCGTAGAAGAATTTTCCGCATTAACAATGGAATTATTCAGTGAATTAATCGAATCCGATAAATCAGATCGAATCAATGCTATTTCAAGTGAATTCTCATTTTCTTCCCCGCACGAACTTGATATAATTTCTCGCCGATGAATTATTCGTGACAGTATGGGCAAACTTCGCAACAGTTTAACCGATGAACTATTATATGATTGAATCAACTCACTAACGCTAGGCATCACCTCGACCTTTCCTCTCTCCAATTGCTCTGATATCTCTTCAATAAGACGCTGGACATCCCCTAATTCTCCTAGAACCCAAGCATCCTCTACTCTTCTCCCCCGTCGCACTTCACCATCTTCCCACTCTAAATCCCGCTCCAAGTCCTCTCGAGTACGCCCTACGGATCCAAATTTTCGCAATTCAATCTGTCCCGTTATCCACGATGATAACGCCAATCCGTTTAACCCAAGTGTAGCTATTTCATTGTTAATATCCCGATAAAGTCGTTCAATATTTATCATAATGTCAAACTCATCCTTCTTCATCCACTTCTTCCTTTCGTCTTCATTCTCATTAACGTTCATTCGCAATCGTCGATTGGGCAAAAACTCGTCCAATTTAATACTCGCTTTGACCGGTTTATCAATTAACCAGCGTATCTTTTCATCCTCCTCGTCCACTAACTTCCAACTTTTGGCAAAGTCAGTCTCTTTTCCAGCTCGAGAAAACACGACCTCCACCCTGTCTTCCAATTCTTTTTCACTACTCTTCAATACTTTCACTTCATCTCCTTGATGTTTTCTTTCAATTTCCTCCCCTTCAACTCCTCTTCCCGTTTCTTCGTTCCCATTCGCCCCTCCGACGTTAACTCTTGCAATAACCTTCTTTTCTTCTTTAACAATTCCGTTAAATTTTTCGTCAAGTTCCCCAACTTTAATCTTCATTTCTTCCATTACTTTATTCACAACATCATTTTCCGTACCTCCAACTACCCCATCTTCGTTCTTCTCTTCCTTCTTGTCCTGAATCGGCGATCGGCATTCCATATACCCCACCGGTGTAGACGATTCAGACTCTTCTGCAAAATCTACTTTCCGCAATGGACTAGGTTGAAATGGTGAAGCTGAATGTCGATCTGTCTTAATCTCACTACCCGGAAACCCAAAAAACCCCTTCACTCCATCCGAATTCCCATCCTTTTCCCCAACTGAATTGCATACACTTATATCCCTTTCTACCGAATTACCGACCACCCCGTTTGTCTCAACTTGTCCACATTCTATCTCCTTTCCGCTCTCATCTTCAACTTTAATCTTATCCTTCTCCTTAGCCAATTTCATATCCAATAATTCCCCCCCAACTGCAAGCTTACTCTCCCCATTTCCACATCCGCTTTCCTCGTCTAAACTGCTACCAATATTTATATCAAAATTGTCCACACCTTCCATTCCCCCTCCAGGTGAAGTTCCATTAGACATTGAATCATCTTGTTCCTCATCCTGTTTGCCAACTACAGCTGTAAATACAGAACTCAATTGAAATCCCCTGGGACCTAATCCAAACAGTCCATTAGAATTTTCATTTCCACCCGAATTTGCCGGCATACTGGATGACGATGAACTTGATAATGGTGTCGTGGTCGGTTGAACCAAAGTCGATCCCAATTTAAAACTGCCTAATCCACTCTCAAAAACTTCGTTACTCGCCTTGATTGTACTTTGATCTGTCAGGCCGTTGGATGAAAATACCGGCTTATCCGCACGCACTTGCTTGGCAATTTGTGCAAACGGTGATGGGCTTACACTACTCGTAGAGGCAAAAGTTCCAAATCCTGTTAAGCCAACTTGTGGAAATGCTTGTTTCTCATTTAAACCCGTCCCTGCCGTTGCTACCGTTGAACCCGTACCTAACCATCCAGGGCTCGCTGTCCCACTTCCAAATCCTCCCAATCCCACTCCTTTGCCAGTATTTCCAGATCCTAAATTGTCACCAAGCTTATTTGCAACACCACCTAGCTGTCCAAATCCCGGTTGCCCAAACGCTACCCCAGCTCCTTTAGCGCCTACCCCATTACCAGTTACCCAAACTGACGCACGGGGTCCCAAGTTCGATGGACCTCCAAATGCGGGTTGAATCCCACCCACTCCTCCAACACTGCTTATGGATTTAGAGGCTTTGCTCCAATCAGCATTTCCCACTACTGAATTCCCCCCAAATACAGCTACACTACCGCTATTCAGACATTTTTCATTTGTCTTCTTCATTGCAATAAGTTCCCCGTACCCTGTACCATTTCTCAAAGAATCGTTGTACACAATCCACCATGCAGATAAAACGCACTCTTGACTCATAATCATAATTGCAGGTAATGGAGTTTGGGAGTCTTCACGATCTTCTCCTGGTAAAACATTCCTGACCAATTCATCGCACGTTAGATCAAGACTCATACCAACTGGAAAGGTATCTGATACGCCATTTGACAGTGAGATGGGCAATTGAGCTCTTCGATCATCATTTGCCGTTTCCGTATAGGTATAAATGTTAGCAGGAGAAGTGTTACCCGTGCCCGCAGATACAAGTGAACTACTCGACTTGCTGATTATACCAATATCGCATGATCCGCTTGATGCAACAATTAATAAATCAGTTAAGCCTGGCTCAAATTTTCTCAGTCGCTCAAAAAATTGTCGTGCAGGTGTTGGCCCTCCAGAAACTGGCACGCACGGGTCGGGAATTTTTTGGAAAATGCCGCACATACGGGAAGAATTTCGTGTAAATAAATGATACACGGTAGTATTGCAACCGCTAGGAACCTCATTTGAAGTGTGCACCAAGATGAACTCGTCGTTAGATAGCCAAACCAAATGGGACACATAACAATCCGACGATAACGTAGGAGGTCGGGGTATTACAGCCACGTCAACGGGACCAATAGGATTAATTTGTACGCATGTTCCATCACTTAAACCAGCAGCAATTTGTTTCCCTCGAGGACTCCAACACACACAGCTAACCTGATTTTTAAATACGGGAGAATTATTGGCACCCGGAGTAAAACTCATGGTTTCCAAATTAGCAAAGAGAAGCTGACCATCGGCTAAAACTACGGCGAAAAATTGTTCATGATCAATAGCAGGATTTGCTACAACGCTCCGTATTCCTACGCCTTCAGTGCTAAGACGAGCGCGAGGCAATAAAGGCTTTGAATTCAATGCATCTGTTTCAAAAATGAGTAGACCGCCGCTTGATTCCACAGCTGCTACAACCAAGTATCGTCCACTAGCAGAAAAAGCTACATGGGACACACATGGAACATCAATTGTTACTTGAGGTGCAAGTTCGTAAACCTTACTACTCTCATTTAATAAGAAAGCATTACGAACAGCCTTAGTTTCATGAATTGCAACACACGTCAATCCACCTGCTGCAAGTAAACCTTTTGATGAGCTTATGCTCAACATTGAAGCTGTAGCACATAACCCTTGATTTGAAGAAGCCCATGATTGTGGAAATAGCTTAACATTTGTTCCCGATAATCTTTTGAATCCTATAGACTAACAATATTCAATTCCCAGAAATTCAGTCAGGTTAGCAACTTAAGCACGATACTATAACGTTGTCAACGTCGCGTCAAAGCTATTACTTACTTCTGTGATAATCTGAGGAACATCGTTCTCAACCTTGACGTTAATAAATCCACTGGTCATAATTATTTCCCCTTTCCACAACACAATATTATCACCCTAAAAATTTCCAATCTCTCAAGTATTCAAACTTTCTACACCCATCCAACTCCATATAAACTCTTTCCTTCATATACCCTCCATCGCCTTATCCCCAAAATGATCTTCCCCCTCCCACCCTCCCATGGAAATTCTTTTACCCGCCAAATCACATGATTCATAATGCTGACTAACTTGTAAGCGAAGATTAGCCGGCCGGGTGGTAATATTTCCCGATTCCGGGCTCACGATGAACATTTTTGAGGGCGCGTCGAAAGAGGATTGAATACGGTTTGGATAATTGTGAAGTTGTCATTTTATTTAATTTTTCCATAGAGTTTAATATGGTTGGTTTTGACTTTTCGAATTATAATCGTAATCTTGCATTGTTTGCAAATGGGGTGCCACTACCCAAGGCGACGTCCACCGGTACTACTATTGTAGGATGTCTTTTTGATGGTGGTGTTGTTATAGCAGCGGATACACGCGCTACTAGTGGTCCTATCGTGGCCGACAAAGTGAGTTTTTTAAATGTTCATTATAAAGCTTATATTTAACTCATTGTTAATTGTGTGATCGTTCCTTTTACCGTAAGCGTACCTAATGTTTAACTTTAATCTCTTATATTTGTATAGAATTGTGAAAAATTGCATTATATTTCCCCCCAGATCTGGTGTGCGGGAGCCGGGACTGCTGCCGATACCGAATTCACTACAGCATTAATTTCTTCGAATGTCGAACTTCACTCATTATATACAGGACGTAAACCTCGCGTGGTTACATGTATGACTATGCTTAAACAGCATTTATTTAAACATCAAGGCTTCATTGGCGCCTATCTTGTGGTTGCTGGAGTAGATCCGACCGGTGCACACTTGTTCACTGTTCACGCTCACGGCTCTACTGATAAATTACCCTACGTTACCATGGGTTCTGGTTCATTAGCCGCTATGAGCGTATTTGAAACGCGCTGGACCCGCGATTTAACTCGAGACGAAGCTGTTCAGCTCTGCTCTGATGCTATATCAGCTGGAATTTGGAATGATCTAGGTTCGGGATCAAATGTTGACGTTTGCGTTATAACGGAGGAAAAGGCATCCCTCTCACGTAACTACTTAACCTTGAATCGTCGAGAACCCAAGAAATTAAACTACCGGTTCAATAAGGGAACAACTGCGGTGTTAAGTGAAAAGTTGATTAAACGTGAAGATTTGTCCAACTACATCATGGTTAAAGAATTAAAGGATTCTTCATCCGACGTAAACATGGCCAACGCTGAGTTATGATATGCTATGTCACTCTATAAATGGAATTACAATTCGACTTTTTTATGAACCCACGACGGCAACAATATACCCGACGATCAAGGAATGACAATACACTCATTTACACCTTTTTTCGATAATTCCTGCGCCATGATTATCGTACTCTTTTCGCGATATCCACATTTGATGAAAAGTTCCCAAACTAGCTAGTATACTTCCGCCAATCCAACTGGAAAATTTTCGCTCAGCAATATTTGACGAAGCGTAAATACGTGTTCGCGGGCCAGGGTACAATGCCGATATTTCCGAGTCAATTCGTTTGGTAAGACCCATTAACAATGACGAGCCTCCAACGATGACAATATTATTCAAGAGATTTGGTCTAATGTCCACGTCAACGCCTTTCAGTGAATTTTCAACTAAGCTGGGTAAAGATTGGTCTTGACGGGGGCAAGGGTTGTCATCGTCCTGTAGTAAATGAAATCCAATTAGTAAATGTCATCTAGTATTCAGATGTGAAGACGTATATATCAATAATTGTTTGGCGCTGCTGCCTGTACTGCTTCATTTCGCGATTATGTTTTCTTTCACTGTATCGAGAATGATAACTTACACATAACGAAACTTTGGGATCGAAAAGCCCTTCCGCAACAGTATACCGTTCACCCTTGAAGATTTTATTCCAACCATCTGGCATTTCAAAATGTCTGCCCACCAAGGATTTAGTTGCATCGCCTGAATCACATTTAACGGAACCATCCGCTTCTACCCCTGGAAAGCCAGAAGGACCCTCCCATACCTGTACAACCGATTCTTTAAAATCTAACAAAACTCTTTCCTCATGAAACCTTCGTAAAGAATTTGTAAATGGTTGTGCAAACGATTTATATACGGCATCAGCTGGACTTTCAGCTGCTACCGATTTTTTAGCACTGATTAAATAGTGTGGCATTAATGGTACGGGGGGTTGACTGAGTGAGAAAAGGATTCGACATTGTCGAGAAACAAAATTGCCGGCGAGGGGAGACTTGCAGACACCTAGGACCAGCATCAAGAGACAGGGAAATTAACAATCCGGATTAGTATGAAAAGCCGTTTAATATTCTGTTCTTCAAACGATAAATTTCTTACCCATCTTTAATATCATCCCATCAGAGACGGGTGTAACGGATGTAAACGATGCCCCAATATCAATTACCAATGCTGTAGCCTTTCCAGCAGAAAACCTACTCAATGAATAATCTCTCACGGTTAAATTTACTCATACTCAAACTTTTGCAAACGTATTAGTTTCATGATAACTTACGCTGATAATGCCCCAGTTTTACCTAGCCAAAATGCCGGGACTCCCCATTCTTCCATTGCTATTTCCAGCATTTTCTCACGGCCTTTGGTTGTATTCCAACCAGGCTCAGTGACTATTAAAGGACTTTCTGACATTATATGATCTACATCACTACTTTCATGTATAGGCTTTACCTGTTTCTCCGTAGACGCTGGTGCTTCAGTCATTTCTGTATCACCATCTTGATCTATCTGACTTGGTTTTTCATCCCGTCCACTTTGAATGGTTTTGACTTGATTAGTTTTTCCCAACAATTTGAAAATCGAGTACTCCCATAATCTAGATGCTACATCCCAATCGTTTACCATTCCATCCGTTGACATGGGATTTTTAACTTCATAGCCAGGCTGGGCATAGTACAAGGCATTTTCGTCAAAACATATAGATGAACTATCGCCTTCCACTTTATAATAAGTTGGAATAACGTATCGCGGGCAATCTTCACCGGCAAATCCAGTGCGCACAGTCGAATAACCTGGGTCCAGGACGATTGCCGATACCTCATCTGGTAAAATATAAGCATACATTAAGTCATTAATTCGTTTCAAAATTTAAAAAAAAAATTTTATCAAATTCTCTTCTCCATACATACCACCACCATACTCCGTAGCCAAAGGTGCTACGTTGGATTTGATAACGTTGGTACCGTTATTAACATTATTACTCGACTGACTCGACACATTTCCATTAGATTTAGACATTTTACACGATAATAATCAAAGATTAAGTCGTGATATCTATATGTATGTAAACGTATAGAACTATGCATGTGTGTATTCCCAGTTCTGTAAGCCGACCCAGCGCGGTTTGTGCAGGTGCGCTTGTGAAAACGCGTACGTGCGTACTCAAACACCGTTTCTCTTTAACAATTAAGTTGATACGGAAAAGTTCAAATAGTCGTTTTTAATGTACGGGCTCATAAAAAAATTGTAAGAAATTGTTAACCAGCTAGTGATCCAACCAATCAGTTTAATACTAGCACGTTATGGTATGGTGTAGTGTAACTGGCAACCTGAATTGGTTGTTCACCATCATCATCATGACCTTTAACTGAAGTATCCGAATTCGTACCTGATTATACGCTTAAGCCATAGTTTGATTCGTGTCCTTTAAATACTAAATATTCCAATTAAAAATTTAATCCAATTAACTTTTCCCCATTAACCAAAACACTCTTTTAAATCCTTTTCCCTGAAGCCTTCCCATTGTGCGTTTCCGTCGTGAACATTGTACAGCCACTGCACTGCCACACAAATTACATAACCACATTATAGAGCATGTAGTATGTATAGAGAGGAGGTTCGGCATGGACGGAGCATGGAAGAAAAAGTTTCAAATAGCATATCATTACATAGAGTATAATTGTAAAATATTAAGGCTATAACTTACTTAATTACAAGTTAATAGAGCTGAAAATTTTTACTATTTATATAATCATTTATTAATATTCTCCTTATCATTCTAATGTTTGGGTAGTTTATACGATAGTGCTCTTGAGTTTTTATGCTTTAAAGAAGATTTTTTGTCTACGAAACAAACCTAGCTGTCAACCTACTCCCTTATCCTCACATTTATATATTTTTAAAACCCCCATCCCCTAATCAATCATCCACTTCAATGTTTTTAAGCTATTCTACCCAATGTCCCCTCCACCCGTTCGTCTTCCCTTCCAACTCCTCCTCCTATCCCTAAATCACATGACTATCTATCATCTTCCAAATGACTAAGCCGGTTTTGACTCGGGCTCTTTCGTCCATTTAACGCGATCTCGCTCGTTGGAATTTTTTTCTTTCTAACTTTTCTCTTTTAAAATTAACATATAACGCGAGGGGTTTTATCGTTCGGGTACGGTTTTTGAAGGACCTAATTTACTTCTTTTGTCCCTTTTTACGGCTCAATTGCCTCATTATAATAACTGGGTTAAATGGTCACGTTATACTTAACCATTTCGGTATCCGTAGTATTCATCTTTCACAACAAATGAAATCCTCGTCATTGTCCTCGTTTTCACCAAGGTTTTAACGTATAGGCGAATGTACACCCAACAGTTATAGTACATGCATCTTAATTTACTCTTATCATGATGATTATTTTGTGTTAAACATTTGTCTATCTATTAGGTGTATTATCCTATTCACCTCGGTATTATATATTTTGCACAATTCATATTACTTGGGGTTCTTTACCTCTGATTTTCAAAATTGAACAAATGATTCGAAACTGAGAATCTAGACTCAATCATTTTAAATACCTTTTTTCTCCTAATTCATTGTCATTGTCCTCATAAATATACTACTTACTTCACCACACACTTCCCATCTTTTTGGTATCGTACTCTAGCTTTATATACGTTTTTCTTATCAGAATAGGTTACCCTCTCCACGACCAATCTAACTAAAATAGTTCCAAAGCTTCAACCTTTCTTTTTCGTCAACTCTACGATACACCTCCCGATGGGTGTCTTTAACTCAATTAAACGACTATATTCAGTCGAAACATTGGACTATCGCTTTGTCGAGTCTAAGCGCACAGTTAAAACCGAAGTTTTGTTAAACGATTCTGAAATTAATGCTTCAAATAATACATTATGTTCCCATACATCTCAATGTCCATTGTCTCGATGGTGCTCCACTGAATTTTATATTTACTACCTCTGTTTTATCGTTATAATACCTCTCATGATAAAGCAAGTCGTCGACGTTTCAAAAGGTATGCTAGACTATGCTGTTATACTGGTCGAATTCCACATCACTCATTTGATTAGGAACCCATGTCAATTTCCCGCAAATCCTGCCTTACCTTTCACACGGTTGGCTATTTGGAAGATTAGTGGTAACATCAACCATTTTCGTACATCTTTTGTTAATTCCTCTTCTTACTCGTTTGTGTAGGACTCATCCGACGAGCAATACGAATCTTTTCGCGATAACCTTCCCCCCCTTCTTTTTGCTCTTGTCCTTCACCAGCTTCTTCGTCATGTTGTCAATTTAGTCTTTCAATTTTCGTTCAACTTGGATGTCAAGCCGGCTCCGCATAGTCATTCATCCACCGATTTCTATCTTACCGTTCGCACTTATTTCGATCTTATATTTGGATTAGCCTTCCTTTCAATTCTACACGGGTTTTCTATTTTTAAGATTACCTTAATATTAACTGTGAACTACCAAATTTCACAATGTTTACCGCGTTCATACGTGCCTGCTTGCACTTGGGTTTTCGGTGTATCGATGCTCTTTTTAAATGAATTATGTCGCGGTTATAGAGTATCCGATTTTTTACATTTTTTTCTTGCCCACAATCAAGATGGCTATTCGTCCGATTCAAGCTTGTCATGGTTGTTGGTGTTTGACAAGTATTTGGGTTTAATCACCCGTTGGGAACTGCTATACAAGGTTACTATTCTCCGAATGATCAGTTTCAACATGGACTTTTATTGGAGTCTTGGTGATTCCAAGGACCATCAACGTCATGTAAGTAACTTTACCATCATTCAACACCCAATGCTACTGGCTAACCCTACTTTCACGGAAAGCGACAACTTTCACCTCGTATTACCCATCATGAGCGCGTTTCCATTCCTGCTTGTCCTACTGATTATAACTTTAGGAACTTCTTAGCCTACGCTCTTTATTCTCCTCTTTACCTTGCTGGGCCAATCCTAACATTTAACAGCTATATATCGCAAATTCGATATCCTCCCCAGAATATCACGAGACAAAGTATATTTTTTTATGCTATACGATTATGTATCGCGATATTTACCATGGAGGTTTTTATTCATTACATTTATGCAGTCGCGATATTTAAAGCTTCCCCAGACTGGCATTCTTACACACCGTTTCAATTGGCTATGCTTGGGTTTTTCAATCTTTTTCATATCTGGCTGAAATTGCTAATTTCCTGGCGATTTTTTCGCTTTTGGGCATTACTGGATGGGGTCGATGCCCCAGAAAATATGATTCGCTGTGTCGCTAACAATTTTTCTACGCTCGCATTTTGGCGTGGATGGCATAAGAGTTTTAATCGTTGGATCCTTCGATATATTTATATTCCGCTGGGTGGTAGTTATCCTACTGGTCGGAAGGGATTAATTGATAAAGTTTGTTACGTTGCGAGGTTCCTTATTGTTTTCTCATTTGTTGCAGTTTGGCATGACCTGAAGTTTCGATTACTACAGTGGGGATGGCTTATTACTCTATTCGTGCTTCCTGAGTACCTTGCTGGTTTAGTGATACCGAAAAGTTTTAAAACCAACCGACCAGAATTCTACCGTGCGATGTGTGGAGTTGGTGCAGTTGGTAATATTTTCATGATGTCATGCGCAAATTTGGTAGGATTCGCAATAGGTTTAGACGGTATCGAGTCGTTAATTAGCAAAATTATAGGGTCGTATGTTGGCCTACTATTTCTTGTTTTGACGTGCGGCACTCTTTACGTTGGGGCGCAAGTTATGTTTGAACTTCGAAACCAGGAATTAAGGCGTGGTATCGATGTCAAATGCTAAGATTGATACCCAGATTGATAGGCGGTCCAGAGTATAGGTTTAACCTGGTGCTATTTTATTCATTTTTGTAGAATCTTTAGGATTTACCGACGCAATTAGTATAAGTATATGTTTTTCTTGTTCTGTCAAGTCTAACGAGAGGTGTAAGTAGTGGGCAGGTCTTATTTAGGGCAAAATTAACGAGTTAGCAACATGATAGGCAAGTGAAATTAACGGTAGACTACGTTAATTGGGATATTTGTTGGAATAGTTAAAATTTGAGATACGGAAGCCTAAGATGGAAATTGTACGGCATATAGTTAGTGTTGGGTGTACGGGTTGGAGAACGAGAGAAGGAGTTTTTCATACTATTGGGGCTTGCAACGGGGAGGGTTTGTGAAGAAAGGATAAGGATTGGAAGATACGGGGAGCGAAATGCGAGGTTGCTTACCATTTTCCACGTAACTTTATGACGACCCATGTTCCCTCCTGATCTACTTCTTTGGATACACTTGTAGAGAATGCCACAGCACTCATGATACCATCACCAAATTTTTCGTTGATGATAGCTTTGTATGCTTGACCATACGTTTGAATGATCTCGTAGAGGCGGTATATCAAGGGTTCCCGCGGGGGCATTTGGGTGTTTGAGCCACGATCTGGAAAGGTTTCCTGTAGGTGATCAAGCTCGGAAATATCAAGTTTTAGTAGGGAAGATAATCGGGCGACTTCGATGCTGGTAGCGCGTGCTTGGCCGAAGAATAATGCAGCAGCTGAAACTTCGTTGCGACCTAAGCATTTTCCGATGTCCTCAAACGTTAAACCTTCGCTCAATTTAGCAGCGAAAAGCTTATCGTAAGGACTGTTAGCAGATTGATGATAGGTCATCCTTTTTGTCAAGGTTACCTAAACGATGTTAACTTTAGTTGAACTAGTCAAATATTTTTTTGTGCTATATTTGGTATGTGAAGATCACTGTTTTTGCATGAAATTGAGCATACTTTTACGGGAATAGTTTGAGGCTAAAGAGTGTATAGGTTTGACGGTGTTTGTATATGTTAATGTATACCGTAAGAGAAAATTGGTCAAGATGTAGCGGTAATGCGGGATGTGTTTTGCTTTGAAACTAACGAAACAAGAGTATCACTAAGTAGGGTGTGACAAGATACTGATTACGAAATATTTAAGGAACATTAGCTATTTGATGGTAAGGCGAGTATTCTATGTACGTGGATAGCAACCGAGTCAAGGAAACAGTTATAAGTATAACGAATCAAGTGATTTGGCGCAATTTAGCCTAACACAATCCAGATGTATTACTAGTAGAATATGCCAGTGTGATGTATGCTGATTTAATGATTGGCCGATTGGGATTGGTTACGGTTGGTAGATCTACGAGGTTTGGAAAAACTGAATCGGAAGAGGCGTTTTGGTAGCACTGCGACTAATGAATCTTGATACGTACGATGTGCGAATAATTAGATTTACACTGGATATCACGCAATAGGACAATTAGATACGCAGTTCGGTAGACAAGGCTAACGGGAAACTTATTGACCACCATGACAGAAATACCTGAGTTAGTCAAGGATATCAAGGTATAGAGTTAGAGAATGTTATACACGCACAATTACGGAAAGGAATGGGGGAATAACTGGAGATGACCACGGAAGAGATTAAGTGTAAGGAGCAAGAGGTTTATATTAAGCGCAGGATAAACAATGATAACACTGCCAACTTTTGAAACTAGGGGGAACTTTTCAAACCGCACTGCGGTAAGAGTTAAATTGCGCTATTGGAACAAAGTGCGGAATGGAAGAGAAGAGAGTTTAACTATTCATAGTTTCTAAGTAAAAGATGTGAGGGTAAAGTAATGAAGGAGTTTACATGTGCGTGGATGGTCGAACTATCGACAACATGAGGAAGCCAAATTTCACAATGCTAAAGTTGAGTATGCTCGTTAGCATTTAGTTATGCGTGACGGGAAACGCAAAAGCGATAGCCCAGAGTGTTCAAGATGGAAAGAGATCCCGTAAAGTTGACGATACTGTGAGCGATGATAGTTATACGGCATTCTGGACAAGTCGGGCAGCCGTATAAACGGGTGTGGATGCGGAGGAAAGTTGACATCTTAAGATTGGGCAACGCGCACCATGCTTGCATCGGATGGAGAGGCACCTTGTTGTGATGCAGCAACGTCAATCATGGGAGCTAGATGATAATAGAGAAGGCGAGGGTGCACAAGCAGGTTAGCTTTGGTCATGATGAACCATAATAGTCAATGGTGATGAAAATAATGATGACGGTTAACACTTACATCGCTTTTGTAAACCGGGAGCTTTGTCATTAGGCACTAATCCCGGTCCCAAACGAAAAGGTTGAGCTTCCTTCAGACCGATACGATAGATGAATCGTTCGTTGAACTTGGACGGTTGGACTTCCGCTGAACATTATTATAAAGGAAATACGCAAGCACGCACACGGAGATAAACGTGTTAGTTTTGTTTATTAAAGATGATTGCGCAGTAAATAATATTAGAGGAATGAGGACAGTGTAACGACAAACTTACCGGGAGCGGGGAATGGTGCAGCAGATGAGAAAGCTAGCACCGTGGCAAAAATGGTAGCTAACGAAAAGAAATGCATACTGATTGATGAGCGTTTATAAGTGAAGGCAGTGAGTTTGTAGAATGATGGAATGAATGGGTAAGAGTAGTAAAAGTATGATATTTAGTGATGTAAATGGTGCTGATTTTGAAAGTTGTGAAGAAGATTTATATAAGAATAATAGTAAAAGTGTGGGAGATGGAGAGTAAATTAAGTATAATCATCCGTTGGGATAAAGAAGGGGGAAGTTAATATAAGTATTAGGAACGGAGGAAAAGTAAGTTAGGGCTAGGATAATAGATCCACGAAAACAAAATTAAAGTACAAGTGCACAAAGTAGCCGGTGCGAACAGGTAGAGGGTAGGACAAGAGCAAGTTTACGAAGGGAATTGATGATCATGTTACAATGTGTGTATCACTATGTGTCAAGTATGGGAAATTACAGACAATGACACATGGTGTATCAAATATCAAGTACTTTTGAATGATCCAAAATGCATTAAGGGGGTAGGGTTATAGAGAATAGGAGAATTATAAGTAGCAAATTGGGATGCTAAATACTGAAATAAGGGCGAACTGCTTAGCTTGAGATTCCACAAAGGGTTTTGGGCGAAGTTATTATCAATCAAGGGATTTTGGAACATTTACGAATCAGTTGATATTACAAGCAGAAACGGTCTGACGTCTCGGAATAAAGGTGAACGAAGAAACGAATCAACAAGATCAAACGCACTGAAGAGGAGGCAATAAAAGGGATGGAGAAAATGGTGATAGAGCACCTATAATGGTGGTGATGAGGCGCCTATAACACTGGTAATGAAGCACCAATAATGGTGCCGACAATAGCTCCATCAATAACGCCGATATCGGCACCTCCGACCCTGCAGAACCCCCTGTGGCGGTGGTGGCAATGCGCCCCGCAAACCCCCTTGCCACAATATTCCTATCACGTGCACCAGACTTCGCCACTCCGCTTCTATATCGGGCCGGTGAGGCCGATCCAATGTTTCACCTCGGCATCCCGCGTCCCGGCCGCACCGCTTCACGGGTCTATCCTCTGTTGCTTACTCAGTGCCGTTAGCAACGAGATTATGTAACGCGGCCTGCGAGTTGACGTTTTTGGGATGGTTAATTCATGTAAATGTTCGATTTCGCGAAATCGAAACATATTTTCTGCGTCCAAGCGTGCTTGACTTGTTTTCAATTTTTGTTGTAACTGAACAATTTTTCCAGTGGATGTTCAAGTTGAACTTATATTTACCATTTAACGAAAATTTCATATTTAACGCGCTTCGTCTTGTCCATTGTGCGCTTGCGCACGCTCATGATGTTCACTTGATTAAATTTTTCTATTCGTAAAGCTGCTCGATTATTGGGTAAGATATTGCAATTATCCCTTCTGCCTCTTCCATCGTACATTTTCATAAATAATACGTTAAGTTTACCAGTCAACCTAACCACATTTCAATCTCTGCCTTCTCCCTCCCCTTTCCTTGTGTCCTCCCTCCCTTCATGTTGTAATTCATCTAGTCTACACTTACAGCTGCGGCAGTGATTGCTACCGTCCGCTCATTCTCCGTTTGTAGCACCACGGTTCAGCCGCTTTACTGGCAAATAACCTTATTTGTTGAACGTGCATCGCGCTATACTCTCCCACTACAACATTTTTGAATTGCATAATTTTTTCACCTTTCTTGCAATTCCCATTTTCCCATTAATATAATACATTTCCTCTATATCCGTGCTTCTCCATACACATTCTCTACACTCTCTAACGGTCAACCCTCCTTACGTTAACATTTTCCCCACTTTACTACTCTACTTCTTTACATCATATACATTGTTCACTTAACCTAAAACTACTTTCCAAAGTGTTAACTGTAACGAAAATTTAAAACGGCAAAATAACACCTAAATGTCTTCCGCGGCGTATTGTGCTTACTGCTTCGAATCTGTTGCAGCTTTTCTGGAGCGGCGTAAACCCTTGAGCTTCAGTGATACTTTAACACTATGGAACAGATATCAATGCTCAGATATCGAAGCTAACGAAGACGACGTTTTACTCTCGGATATTTCTCTCTGCGATGACTCAGATTCTACGAGTGGATCTGAAGAGTTAATCATACCCACCACTACCACCACCGCGACGGACAATCATAATGGTAATAACGGTAACGATAAGTTTGATAACGTTGAAAAACCTTGTGATAAAGCTCAAAACGTATTTCACTCGGAAAATTTAACATTGGACAAAAAATCTACTGCCGGTGCAGAAGAAAATGTATCAGACAAGTAAGTATAAGGAATATTGTACACTTTTTACCATCCTACTTCATTCCTTTTATTCCGGGTGTTCTATTTACTTAAAGCTTGTGTTTAGTAATAAACAGGGAAAGAAGGGACACGAATCAACGGGCAGTGAAATAGCAAAGAGTAAGGCTACTTCAACATGTGATAATTATGAACGTAACTCAAAAGGTGAGCGCAGCAATACTCTCAGCGTTAACGCCAGCGCGAACGTACGCGCCAATGCAATCTCGAGCAGACCAAAGCCGCCACCGACTCCGCCTACGAGCATTAGTGACAACAGTAAACTGAGAAGTGAGCATGGTGCAAATTTCGACGGTATACTTCGAGAGTGCTCAATCTGCAATAGTAAGATTTGCGACAATCCTGAATGTGCAAACACCCATTGCAACGGCTTAACTAGCCAACGAGACCAATCTGCTACGACGAAAGTGAGTAGCCCAGGAGTCGGCAACTCGGCTCAAAATATTTACCATACCGCCAAATCAAACGTTAACTTTTACTCTTCAACCGGAGACTCGAAGCAGTCGGATTTGGACATGAGTGGACTAAGTGGGGATGTTTATGATTCTGTAGCAGGTATATCTTCTCAGTGATGCGTACGCGTAATTCAACCATTGAGAAACCATCTAACGTAGACTAATAAAGGTAGAATTGGGCAGCATACGTGCGAGGATATGCAATCAGATAATTCGACGTTCGATGATCAGGATCAAACTCGTATTAACAGAGTCGCGGCCAGCTTTCATACTTTTGACAATGTGAATCATGCCGGCTCAGGAATAAATAAAAAAGATAGTCTGGGAAACTGGTCAGACGATAAATTTAGTGAACAAGTGGAAGATGAATATGAATCGTGCTCTTCGTCAAGTGGAATGTTATCGGATATCGTTCAATCAGTTCAACGTAAAAGTGCAAAGTGCGAAAATATTGATGGTGGTGCGGCGAAGTATCCTTTTTTCGTTACGTGGAATACCGTAATTCGAGGAAAACACCGAGCCTTACGTGGATGTATAGGCACATTTGAACCAACCAGCTTGAACACTGGCTTACGTATCTATGCGTTATCATCGTAAGTTTTATCTACTTAACAAAAAGTAGAATCAGTGCAGTAGACGGCAATCTAGCTTGGCAGTCCGCTAAAATATTTAATAAAAACAGTGCATTTAATGATACACGATTTTCTCCGATAATGCTATCTGAACTACCCAGTCTTGAGTGCAGTGTTTCACTGCTAGTAGCATTTGAAAAGTGCCGAGATGCTTTTGATTGGGAAATAGGGGAGCATGGCTTGCGCATTTCGTTTACTCATAAGGATCGAACGTATCACGGTCTCTACTTGCCCGAAGTTGCTGTTGAGCAAGGCTGGAATAAGGAGAAAACTCTGATTAACTTGATGCGTAAAGCTGGATGGAATGGGTGGACACGAGATTGGCTATCAATTGTAAACAATGTCTCAACAGAGCTAGTACGCTATCGTAGTAGCAAAGTTTCCTTAACGCACGGAGAATGGCAAGCATGGCGTAAAGAATTAAAGAATGTTAGCAACAATAACAGCAATGGCGGTAGTGGCGGCGGTGGCGGCGGCGAAGAAGATCATCCATCATCCAGCGGCGACAGCGTCAGTAGCCCAGGTGAAGCCAGTGCAAGTGATCGTAGTCAGGAAGAGCGCAAACAAGATGATATCGTGAAACGAACAATGTAAGTATCGTATTCATTCACACTTGTGTTTACGATGCCTTTGAAGATAATTATATTGAAAGTGTGTTTATTATGGAATTAAGGGCGGTCAACATGTGAAAATTGATGAGTATGGTGAATCGCTTTATGTCATTAAAGTATTTGTAATTATTTCGTGCTTGATGAACCTTGGATGAAGATAAATCAATGTAAGAAAATGTCATTATGTTACCATTCGTAATTACACCCACTTCATACCGACATGAAAAAAAATAATTTCCTAATTGAGTAATGCCAAAAGCACGGAATTGGGAGTGTACAAGGTAATTTTTGGCACAAAGTTATCACGATCATGGTTACGTTTGACATGAAGAGGGACAATAAGCATACAGTGTCGAATGTGTAAAGGTAGGCTAAATTATATTATATTAGATGAAACTAAAAGAATTTACATTTGAGCGGTCCTGATTGATTCGTGAATCCTGCACTTAGCCAACGGCGCTGTGTTGCGGGAGCTTATTTGGGCGTTTTTGTTCACAAACCGTTCGGTGATGATGCTACATGCATGGTTTCTTGCACACTTTTTTACAGCGCAAGCATCCGCCAATACGTTGTCAATTCGTCTTAGTTCGTTAAACACCCTCTGACTAACGGGTTCATCATGTTACACGTTCAATCTCGCTTAGCGCCCTCTTGCTCGTTCGCAATGCTAATGTTAACGTATTTCCACACCACGGTGTTAGATGAGGCGCTAAGTTCACCACAAATATAAGAAATTTTAATCTTTAATGACAGCGTCGTGCCACAACGGGGGGATAATCGCATCGTCGAGTCTCTTCTTTAATTGACTCGATAGACACACGTGAACCAGGTACTCATCACGAGCACGATCCATCGTGGAGTATGATAAAATTTTCCCGCAAGTCGATTTGTTTGTTCCGCTTATCCTGGCTTTAACGATGTTTAATTAACTTTATTAAATTTTCCTTACGCTATACTACTTGTAGTATACCGTATTCTTTAACTTATACAAAAACCATCATTTGTGTAACATGTAATGCACTGCTAGAAAAAATGCACAGGAAGCGTACGTTTAGCACTGGTAAGCGTAATGGGCTATGCATACATGCCTATCCACGTTGAAACATGGTTGAAAATCCATGTTTCCCATACAAATTATAACATGGTAAAATGTCACCCGGACAAACGAATGATTAATTAATCTAGCCGGAAGCCTAAGCGACCAACCAGCACAAATGATGACTATCAAGATCGATCTGCATATATGCCTTTGCGATAGTCAGTTAATATAATTGTATACTCCTTTATACATGTATAAATGTATACGTATATGGATATGTATGTATACACGCCGGAAAAATTAACCGCTTTCCCGTAATTTAGCATACAAGCCCTTAAGTATGGGCGCACTTTACCAGTAGGCCGATGGCTTCGGTCAAGTCTTAGCCCAAGAGTTTACGATCCGTAAGACAATTTTTACGGCGGTGCCCTTACCCATTAACTTTCCATTATTATCCCAAAACAAGTTTGCGTCAGGTATTACTCGCCATTCTCCACAAAACGTGCCTGGATCGGTTTGTACTCAAACCAAATCAACCGTATTGTTATCCACTTTCAACTTTTGTTCACGTTCACATTTTACTGACTACTTGACCCGTTTACCATTTTCGTCTGTCCGAAGGCAAAAAAAAAGGTCCGAAGTTCTAATTTCCATCCCCTTTCCCATATACCACAGCGTATCACATTAGGTCGAAATTAATAAATTTAACCGAACATGCGTTTTATGCATATATTTTCCATTCCCCTGTCAAACGATCAACACCCAGTCAGCCCCTCTTTGTACAATGATATTTAAAATAGTTTTCCTTTTTTTTTTTCCCTTCATCATGCCATACACATCCACACATGGCCTATGACAAGTATACACACCTCTTTTCTCATTACCGATTAATCAAGATTGCACGACACAACGTTTTTTGTGATCTCATTGTTAACATTTGACCTGGTAGTGCAAACAATAATAATCCCGTTATTATGAATATACATTTACTCGAGTAATACGAGCGTAAGAATAGCGATGTAGGCATCGGGGGTGGACTCTAACATTTACGATCAACCCGTCCACCCATCATATCATCCCAATACCCCGAAATTTCCACCTTCAAACACTCCGCTTCCTCTTTGTCCGTCTTCAACCGCTTTGCCACTCCACGCCACGCCAAACCACTCCACACCATTCCACGCCACACCCACACTCTACTCAACAAAAAACCCCTTTTTCCACACCCTCCCGGACCTGGACTTCCTAATCCGGTAATTCTTTCGCCGCTTTCCTCGACACCTTCCCGTTTCAGCTTTCAGACCTCCCTCGCGCAGTTGCACCTTCCCAAATCTTCGTCTCGGGTTCATTATAAATAGCCTGTTCCCCTTCCCGGATTTTTGAAATTTACTTCCTTTTCGAGCCACTTTTTGTCAATTACCCTTTCGCCTGAGTGTTTCTCATCTTATCGCTCGTTAATCATCCATCCCCGTTACGCTCTGCGCCTATGGTTTTTTTCATTGGGACCTTTTTTTCATTCATTTCATTTTGATCTCATTTATTTCTCTACCTTCAATTCACTCCACCCCTCCATCCATTCATTTTTTTCCTCCATCTTTCTTGCCAATTGATGTCTTTGCAAGGCTGAACAAGTTGATTTCTCCTTTCGCATACTTTTTCAATACTGGTGTGCAAAATCATTCATTCTTCATTTGTTTAACTTCACTACTTTATCTCATCAACTCCCCCGATTTTAAACCATTTAGCTCATCTCATCTCCCTTATTTTTCTCCTACACTTACCCTACACTTTATGGCACAATTTTTTGCGTCCTGAAGCACGCAACTTCCCCTGTACCCTTACTCCCCAAATCCTACGGTTAATCAATCGATGACCCCGCACTTCGATATTGCCTCTCCTTTAATCAATTGAGAGTTTGTACTCGCTTTGATAGCCTACTTCTGTTACCATATTCAAACTCTTAACTTATCGCATGCAACTCCTCGACGTAAGTTTTCTGACGTGTCCCATTCCTATTTTCCTCTTTGAATCGCCACATTACGTTGTCTGTGTAAATGTAGTTCAGTTCTACATTCCTTTCTTTCACGTTCCACATGCATGTTATTCGTTACGAATTTGACACACTTGTCATGACTTTCCGACTTTCTTTCACCTCCTCATTCGTCTCTATCTGCCGTTCATTGCCCACTCTCGTTCTTCACCTTCCAAGCTAGTCTTATTTCCTCGTGGCCCATGTGCGCCCAGTGTTCACTGATGCAAACTTGTGTCTTTTCGTGTGTATGTGTATCCACTAAACCTTAAACTTTCTTTTGCAATCTTTGTCTCATCTTGAACTTTTGACTGCAACAGCAGCAGTCCTGTTTAATTTGTCGGGCTCTCATGCACTTCGATACCTATCATCCCACACGGATTCATTACAACCTGCTCCAAACTCTGACCTATGTCTCCCCCAAACCCGGTTTTTCGTTATCTCACCACACACCAGTTATCTCTCCCCTCAAACTGTGTGTCCTTTGTATCGTTCCATTGATCCTGTCCCCAATTTTCCAAATGCACTATCGGTTTTTTGCGCTTTAATAATCAAGTTTGTTTCGTCCAATTCCTTCATTCGTTCTCATTTATACACTTGATGTTGCGCTCCCTTCACTTTTAATACTAACTAAGCTTTCCCTAGCTTTCACTTCTGGAAACCATATTATTCTCACGTTAACGCTTTGAAGAACCGTCGTGTCATATAACCTCCTTTTACTTTTTTACTCATTTTCGTGTGTAGATTGAAGCTCATCATCCGTCAAAATGAAGTTAAACTTCTGTTCGTCCGGTTACCTGTTAATTCTAGCTCTTGTCGCATTGCCTGAGCTATGTTTGGCGACTCGTAATATGGGTGAGTTAACCTACTCAATTCGGCGTACGAGCGCTTTTTGTAAATACCAATTCAGTCGCAAGTAAAAACCATGTACTAACCCCTCTTCGCTCTAGGTTATTTTCGTTACAAGGGTTCAATGCGCAAACGAGATGTTGTCACCGTTAGAAGTACTTTACCAGCCGTTGCTACACAGACAGCTACGGTTTTTGTTAATGAGGCTGGAGAACCTTTATCAACTGTTCAACCGTTTACTTCGTCTAGAGTTGCAGCAGAGGCTGTCAACCCAAATTCAGGCGCAACTGCCCCTTCCGCAGTAGCGCTGCCCGATCCACGCAATAGCACGGGAATGACAGGAGAGTTTTCCGATGCCGAACTTGAAGGTAGTAGCCCAACTAAAACATTATCCAGCCCACTTATTGCTACGTCTGCCGCTGCGCCTGGTTCCAGTGCCAATCAATGTGAAACTGTTATGACACTGACACCCTTATCTGAACTTTTGTCACAATTAACATCCAAAATTGGCAACACTGGTCCCTTTACTCCAGCTACATCAGCGGCGGAAAATTTACCTACCGAAGCACCTCCTGCTCAAGTAACCAGCGAAGTATTAGCCAAAAGTCCTAGTGCGGCCGTTCCATCAGGGGCGGCAAGTTTGTCCATAAACTCATCCGCTGGCCTTGCAAGCAAGGCAAGTCCAATTGCATCACCAACTGGTAAACCAACGCCGAAATTACCCGGTGCTGCTACTTCTGCAGTTGCGACAACACGTGCCGCCGCTGGTGCTCAGAATTCTAGTCAACCCGCTGTTGCTAAATCTACACAGAAGGGATCCGCAAATGCAGCGCCATCGATTAAACCGGCAACGTCCAAGGCTCCATCATCCGTCGAATCATCTGCACCTACACCCTCACTTGCATCATCAAATACAGCCTCTGCAGAAGCATCATCAAAAGCGTCGTCCACCGTATCGTCGGCGACACCATCGTCTGCCCCTCCTGTAGAAGGAAGTAGCTTACCCTTAGTATCGAAGCGCAAGAATCTGAAGGGATACGGTATAGCATACTCACCGTACGCGGCAAGTGGTCGATGTAAATCTCAAAATGAAGTTGAATCGGATATTGGAAAACTTAGCGGTTACACTTACGTACGATTGTACGGGGCGGACTGTGATCAAACAAGACTCGTGGTACCGGCTGCAGCTAAGAATAATATGAAAACTTTTGTAGCCGTTTACAACCTGCAAAACCGAGTTAAGGGAGATGGTGGAAATAACTTTGACGATGAGCTTAACTTGATTATTGCATACGGTCGTGAGAATGGTTGGGATGACATCAACACAGTTGCCATCGGAAATGAAGATCTCAATACCAATCGTGTAACGGGAGATGAAGTAGTAGGGCGACTGCGCGAAGCACGAGAACGACTACGAAATGCGGGTTATGAGGGTCCTGTCGTACATGTTGACACGTTGAACGGGTTTTTACAAAATCCAAAAGTGTGTTCAGAATCGGATTATCTGGCCGCCAATTTACATCCGTGGTTTTCTGGAGTTTCAGCCGATCAGTCTGGCGAATTTATCCGTAAAGAGGCAGAAACTCTATTAAACGCTTGTGGTAACAAGGACATCATGATTGCTGAAACAGGATGGCCACATGACGGGGTGACCCACAACAAAGCTGTAGCTTCGAAGCAGGATCAAAAGGTCGCAATTGATTCCATTAAGCGGTACTTCCCTGAGGGTGTTGTTCTGTTTTCAGCGTTTGACGATAAATGGAAAAGCGATAATGCTGAGACGTTCGGTGCCGAAAAGTTTTGGGGTATGATGTTTGATTAATTCGCCCGCTCCCACGCTTATACGGTCCGTGAATACAGGGATGCCTGCAGGCGCCCCTGGCCCTTGTTTTTCATGCACCGTTCTCATCTCCGCACTAATCGTGCATTGCCAAATCTTCTTTATGTTACTCTTTCATATACACTACCTTGTTAATTAACACAACACTACTGCGCACTTCCCCCCGTTTTTTCGCTGTCTGCACTTTTCTTCGTGATTCATTTGCCCCTTTTTGTTGTCCAATTGCTTTTTCTTAGCCATGGTTTTGGCGTTTCTCTCGTGCAAACGCGCGCGCGCTTGCACGCACACACACATATGTACTTGCTCACACGAACATCGTCGACGGGTTTCACGATTCATGGTATGTGTGTGTGTATATCTGTATGAGTGGGCTTTATTTCTCCTTTCCTTTTGGACTTTGATTATCTAGATGTCTTTAATCTATGGTTATATAGATCAATTAAATTAAGTCTCCCTGACCGTACCATCATTTCTGCAAGCAAAACATCTGAAAACGTAGACTATAGATCTAACTGGCCTGACCACAGCCAGGTGCCACTTTCCGCTCAACTTGTGTTGTTTTAGCTGTGAGGATGATCACATCGTGCGTAACTACGGCGTTTTTCAGCCAAATAAATACGGAATTTTCCGGATACGGTGTCGCGATCACTACGTAATCGTTTGGAGGTGGTCTAATCACACCTGAACTGCAGGGCCACTCTGTTTCTTCAACCATGGTGGATGAGCTCACAACATTGTGCGGACCTGTCGATCCGGACTGCCCCGTTTTACGTGCTGCTGATGTCGACACATCTGTTGATGAAGCATTGCTTATCGTGTTATCAATTAAACTAGCCTTAATACACCGAATCTCGTAACCAGTGGTAAACTTGTCCAAGGGATTCAAAGTACTTTGTTTGACTTTCTCTTCGTTAACTGTTCCATCTATTTTAATTGTTGCTTCTACCTTAACTGTAGATGATTCTTCGTCCTGTTCGTCCGAGATATCCGCTTGGATCAAATCATTCGTTTTACTGCTGCCGTTACCACAATTTCCCTTATCCCCGCCAGCGTTAGCATCGCTATCCGGATCTACGCCTATACTCAACCTCCATGTTTGATCTGACTGACCGAACGGCAGCCCACTCCATAATCCAATGATAGGATTAATCGCTAAAGCATAGTGAAACGAGTACGGTGGATCAACCCGTTGTACCAATAGTTTAAGACACACTTTATTTTCGCTTAACTTGGCACATCTTTCGCCAGTTACGTCATTCCCAACTTCATGTTGCGGTTCAAACTTTTGTCTTAAGTCAAAGTAATGCTCACGTTGTATCCACTGCCCGTGTGAAATATCTCGCGCCCAGATTAATCGGTACACTTGCGATGTTATGGTGGATACTGCTGCATTTATCACCGCCATAATTATTGTAAAGACGCATACTAATCGACTGGTTCCTCTTGTCAAATGCTCTCAGGAAGATTTCAATAACCCTGGTAATAATCTCGCGTAGAGATTCAAGATGTTTCACAGTCAAAATCCCTAGCAATACACACACAAGAATACGGGCCAGCGCGTGCACAAATCCCCCAAATTTGACGGTAAAGTGAAACTCGTTTCACCTCAAATGGCGTTTACAGCACCAAACCCACGGTAATTTCATGCCCCTGTGCGCGTAGACTGACCACAAGACTTTGGTCGTTCGGGGTTATCGTGCTCGACTGCACGAAAATTTCGTAAGCTGACACAGCCACTGTCTAATATAAAAATGCTTTCGTTTTAGGATCGCCATTCAATAGGTTCACTACGCATTAAATCCCCAGGTACCGACATGCCGCATAGCCTGCGCACCACCGTTGCGTAAATATTCACACTCTAATAAATTAGATAAACAAGTCCATGCATCACGAGCTCCACCCCATCGTAAAACATGAGTGGCAAACTTCTCCCCCTGAAGTCGCATTTGATCTTCTACATCAGCTCGATTTGACGAACCATTCGGAAAATTTGAGAAAATCTGTCGCCAAACTCGAGCGGCTAAAGCCCTATCGAGTAAATAAGCGTAGTAGGTTGCGCCGTAAGCGTATAAGTGCCCGAATAAGCCTTGATACGAGACACCGTACGGCTCGGGTAAGGAAGAATGTGTTAACTGAATTTGATGATATATTTCAGTCGAGTTTAACTTGTATTCAGCTTGATTAACGATTTTTGCTACACGCATAGAATGATATTCTTGATCTAATAAGGCCAGCAAAATTTGTCTTTCGGTATCAAATGATGTCCATTGCTCATCCACCAGTCGCCGTGTTTGGATTAACGACTCAGGCACAAAAGCTTGCGTATCCCAATGCTGTGCCCAAAACTTTAGGGCATGCGGTGCTGTGGCAAGATGTTCCATGAGTATTGACGGTAATTCTGAAAAATCTGCAGCACACCGGGTGCCCGAAACAACGTGTAATCGTGTGCGACCTAGTAGTGAATGAACCGCATGTCCCATTTCATGAAATAGCGTTTTCATTTCGGAGAAAGACAGCAACACAGTGCTGGCATCACCCTTTTTTTCAAAGTCACAAACTAAACTCATCACCGGTAGTTGATATACTCCATCATCGTCCGCACTAATCCACGCCATACCGGAGGTAGCCGCATCCCGAAAATCTTCGAATCTACTGCAGTAAACACCTTCCTCACTGACAAGCTCATTTAATTCACTACTACTTATGTATCGCGAGCATCGAATGGTATAGTGAGCCGGATGTCCAAGCTTTCCATGACGGTTGAATAAATCACAATAAATGATGCCAACTAACTGATTTGATTCGTCTAGGACGTCTAACCGTCGAACGTCAGGATGCCAAACTTCTCCCTGCTCAGTTTCACAAGCTACAAATCGAATTCCGTATAGCCGACTGATCAATCTAGACACTCCACGCACCACTGTTCCTAGGGAAAAATATGCAGACAAAGGAGAATCTGAGCCAAGCGTTTTGCGAATTTGAGACACTAAAATAGATTGATAAAAATCTCGATCCCACACGGCAAATTCGTTTGTATCTCTCTTGGTCCGACCGCTTTCGTGCATACGTTTTTTCAAGTGAATTAACTTCTCCAAATTTTGTGAGACTAAGTGTTTATTAGCTTTAAGGGACGCTAACAAAAAATTTTCTACAGCTTCGGGACTTTGTGCCATTCGATTCACTAACGTCATATGCGCATAACTCTCATAACCCGATAATTGTGCCAATTGGGCCCGCTTGGTCAATAATGTCTCCAATCGACGAATGTTATCAGCATCCGCTTGTGAATTAGCCATGTATATGCGTCGACGTATATCAGAATCATTAATTGAATTCAACGCTGATATTGACTCAGAACTGCCCGCTCGTAATGTTAATCTTCTTGTACCCAATAAGGATGACCGAGTAGTCTTACTTTGACTAGGCTCAATTTTAATAAATTCGTTGGCAAGTTGAACATTTGAGGCAAACCCCGTTCCAACTTCGTTAATCTCACTTGACAATTTGACAAATCGTTCACGCTCTTGCGTTGGTAAGTCAATAGCTGACTGCGCAAATTCCCGCATGAGAATCTGTGCAGCGGTTTTTTCTTCTTCAGACCATGCAGCTTGAACTTCTTTCATATTCCAAGCTTGCTTTAACTTATCATTTAAGCCTGTTGACGTATTTAATTGATTCATATACTCGAATAGAACAGAATAAGCTCGAGTCGCTGCATCACGAAACAACGAATCAGGATGGGATGAACGAACAAATTCCGCAACGTCCAATAAACCGCACAGTAGATCACTCAAACGATCCATGTATTGAATTACAGCGATGTATTCTGTTACACTGGATACAGAGAGAATTCGCTGTACTAGTTTGGAACACCTTCGCAAAGTTATCTCTGCAAAATCATCAAATCCCTGTGGTGAGACAAGCAGCTTGTTTCCAAATAGCCCTCGTCCGGATGATTTCAAGTTGTACGAATAACTCTGTTGACGAGTTGCCGCTGAAAATTCTCGCCAAAAATTTGGGACATCGAAGACTGCCCGAAGTGTCGCATCGTCCTTTTCCACAGTACTCTGATTAACGTTTACGGTAAGTGGCAAGCAAGATGATGAATTAGCTTTACCATTTTCTGAAAAATTTAATGTGCGAAAGAGCGACGTCGTATATCTTCTATACTTGATATTGTGATTAGATGAAGCAATAGTGCATGTAGAAACGCGTAAATAGCCATCCGTAAGCCTGCCGAGACGCCCCGGACTTGCATGGAAGCGTGTTAATCGCTTGAGCATTTCTACAAGTTTATCAATACAGACTAGCAGAATTCACTCCAATTTTGACTTGTGCAAATAATCAATTACAGAAAATATTGCGATCACGCCCTAACTAAGAAGCCAATTTTTTGCAATGAAACAAAAAGCTCCCAGCCCCGGCAAATCAAACTACCGATCCGACAACTAGCCCATGACAAAGCCGTTTCGGAATTATTATTTATCCTCCCCGATATGAATTTTTGGCGAAAATTCTCCATCACATCACCAAGTGGCTTCACGAAACTTTTCACTAATCTATTTGCAAAGTTTACCCTCCAAAAGTATCTTCGCTTGTATAAAGATTTATTCCTTGACATTGTATTATTATCGCTGATTCCTTCTACGTTTGCGGTGGTATATTCACTTAACAATTCTGCAAGTGCTATTGCAAACCCAAACGACCCGTGAAACGCGTGTATGGTACGGCTCTAACGAGCCATTGCACCTACGTTCATGGCATCACGGTTTATTCACCATGTTAGTTATCTTCTTTTCATATGGTCGTATGATTTCGTTTTATTCAACGTAAACCCTCTGTTGATGCGTGTATCATGTTAATTGTGCGGAATTTTTGAATGGGCATATCGCCGCTTTTCCCATGGCATTGTTCTAATCACTGTACTTACAATTATACAGAATCGCTACTTGCCCTTGTTTGCATTTGGTACAGCTTTCCTCACAACTTCCAGTCTTTTGTACCGTTATAGTCGGTTATCTGCTTGTGCGGAAGAACCGTCACCTTCAAGTTCCCGCGATTCACCTTCAAACTCTGCATCGCAATCTATCTTCAAAAAGCCCATATACCGTGACCAAACTTATTACACAGATGGCTCATCCAACCTTCGTGCGTCTACCGATCTAGAGAAATATGATGCTAAAAGTAATTTTAACCGAGCTAGCGAGCAACATCTACTGACGGTAACCCAGCGTCTGGCATCACATATTCGGCCTATTCGTTTGGCCTTGCATTCATTCGCAGAGGCAACAGAGGACTGTTTTTACCAGACTCTTGATAGTGTATTCTGTGCAGAAGAGAAGTTTATCAATACAGTTCGCTCGTTAGCTCCACCACCAAGTTCAAATGAAAAGGTATTACCCGGTATCTTGACAGCGACCGTTGTAGTTCTAGCTTCGACTATATTTGCACGTCGCAGAAATATTTTAGTTCGCGGTTCACTCGCATCATTACTAGGGGCGTTTACTCTGGTGTATACCTTACCTATAACATCGGGAAACGTCGAAAGTCTTCTACTTAAGTGGGAAGCCGAGTACACACCGCAGTTAAAAGAAAGACATGAATACATACACCAACGTGTTGAGCGCTTTCTTGAAACTGGGCGGCAACATTCGGACGCCAGTATGGAAATGCTCAAGGACAGAATTCGCGAGCATCGAGAAAAGGCCGTCAATTGGTTATCCCGAATTCAACGCTAACATACAGTCGATTATTTCTTAAAAATAATCACACAATTTTCCCATCATGTGTGACTTTTAATGCCAACTATCTTTCATACCGTTCGCTATCTTGCCACCTTTTTCGTTATCGAAAGACATTGTTTAATCATTCATATTACTCTTCCCAATCCTATACACACATAACTTGTCTCTAGGTCAAATCTGGTGATTAAATACATTCGTGCGCACTTGAGTACTAGACGTACGGAGAAGTTCACGTCGTAAGGTCAAACTGTTCCTGAAGGGCGATGAGTTAACGTCTCCGCCGTTTTTTAAGTAGCAAGATAATAACCCTGACATCAACTTATTGCGACGCTATACACTTACACGAAGTAAATTCTTATCCAAGCCACCTGCATCCGCAGCGTCCTCAATTGTGCTCCAAAGCTCTTTGATGATTCTCTTCCTACGATTTGATATAGCGCACCATCGACGCAGCTCTTCCTCCAGCCGATCATAATCCTTTTCACACATGGGTTTTTTATCACCACTCGCGTCGCATATACTTTGAGATTTTGCCACCTGTTGCTGCTGCGCTTGAGACTCCTTTTTACGATTCAAAGTAACCTGAAGTTTCCCGATTTCCAGGCGCTGTTCCGCAATTAGGCTTTTCAATCTTTTAGGTGCTTTGTTACTTTGCAAGGTTGCCAATTGAGATCGCAAAGACTTTTCACTTGCGCGTAATTTGGCAATTTCTGTACGCAGCTCTTCGATGCGTGAATCAAACTTAAATAATTCTTCAGCTGATATCTCGTCGTTGACGTCCTATTCTCCAAGGGTATGGCATGTTCATATTATTTTTAGCAATTTGCAGTTCAATTGGAGTTCAATATTACTGCCATTGGGGCACCCTGGCGCTTACGTTTATGTACTAGTCGACGTACCTGAACAGCATGGTACACTAGTTGTTTGCCTATACCAGGTGTTTCCAGGAACTTTGTTAACTACTTCCTCCAATATCATCGTGAATTAACTATAGCATAATCTCGCATAAGACTAAAATTTAAACCGCGAAGCACACTACCTGATGCGCACCCTTCAATCTCTTTCCGCTCGTGCATCTCCTTAAGTAGTTTAGCCGCTTGAGCTGAATTTAAGCAACCGTGCACTAATTAGCGCATCATATATTATGAAGGCAATTCATGAAAGACTTTGAGCTAGACTTCCAACTGAACTAACTTTTAGACACCTTGTTATGCAAATTGGCAGAGATATCGTTGGCCTACATCTTTAGTCAGCCCGAGTTTAACCTTAAACGGGAACAAATGACCGCGCTTGTAAATGCAAAAACTCAACAGTACATTGACTATGGAGTCACATATCTACGTACAGAGTAGGGGCGGCTAGATTTTGTTAGGTTATACATATCAGTTAGTATACTGTGTATTGGCGAAACATATATGAACATGACAATGCGCGGAGTTAACTCACTTCGTTTTAACCAAATAGTCCAGCATAAGCGCGCATGCTGTTTATCATGGCATGATAGTATTAGAAAAAGTTTTCGGGAGAAATGAAGTACAGATGTTTTGGTTTAACTAACCCTCAGTGTCAGTGGGAGCTTTTTCCTTTGCAGCCTTAGGCGCCATAATGGAGATATGAATTAATAGGCGTAAGACGGTTAAAATAAAATGATAATAAAACGGAGTGCTGGGGCATGAATTTGCAACGGAGGCCGTAGCGTACACGAAAGTCCATGGCGAATGATAAATACCTTGTCTTATAAGCGTGAATGTGAGAAAGCAAACCATCCCGAGTTGAGTGGGATTTTCCATGGAAACAGGTAGAGAAACGTTAATGATTGGCAGAGGATTTATAGGTGATACAATAGAAAGGAATTAACGTATACCAGCACGATGTAAGACTTGAGCAAATTCATCACGGCGGACACCTTTTTTCCAGCCGGAAGAAACATCCTCACCGTTAGCAAGACAAATCATTTCTTTGAGAGTATTATCATCAACTTCCTCGTGAATTTCATCGGCAACCCGACGTAAATGAGCTAATGTGATGACAGGAGCGGTAGAATTTTGTGTAAACAGATTAAACGCTTCCGTTAGGCCAACGGTTGACAAAGAATATGTGGAATCATTGGCTAGCTTGTGCCGAGGTTTTGACGCACGCGATGATTTGCTACGTTTTGTAGTTTTTGGTTTAGTGGTAGTGTTAAGCGCTTTACCATTTCTATTGTTAACATCGTCGTTAAAACTGCTTATTTCACTGTCACTAGCAGTGTGGGAATGGTCTGATTTGGCGGCATCATTTTGGATATCTTTGGTTAAAAGGGCGGCTAACTCGAAAAATGGTTCAAAGTAAACAGCACCACAGTGTGTTGGATCGAGTATATCGGTGTACGCTGCATCAAATGGCAAATCTAGCGATAGTAAACATCGCCTAGCGTCTATACAACGCAGTATACCACGATCATCGCGCGGACACGCTGTATCCTGCTTTGCGAACATGTTGAAGGCTTTAGCAATACATTGCGCTTGTAGGAGTGTCACGCCACACTTGCGCGCCAGCTGCGCTAGATCATTGTCGATCTTGGATGATGAATTTTCATCTTGATCCTTGTAATTTTGTATGCCCGTACTGCGTGATGCGGTATCCTTAAGATAAGTTTATATCATGTCAACACGGTAAAAATTTTTATTTTTCATGAAGTCGAATTGATTACCTCATATCCACGCATAAACAACTTCATAAGCCCGACTCACCATAATTCAGTAATATTTTTTTAAAGAAAACCATCTGCTTTTATCCTTCGAGGTCACGATGCAAAATCTTTTTCAAATCGCCGTCCCCACAACCCCGGATCATCAGTTTCCCGCTTCCCGAAGCAAGCGGCTCGTCTGTTGTGCTATTTATAGAACATCCAATCAGTCACGTGTCCTGGAGAGCCGAAATGTCGGGGGGCCTTGGGCGCTGGGCGTGGGCACAAATGCGGGAGCTGGGCTGCTAACATTAGGGCGAGTGATTGGGGCGAGATCAGAGAATATCAGAATAGTACAACGTAATGGGTGACGAGCTGACCGGACCAAAAAGGGATAAGGGTAGTGTGAACTACGATTGTTACTGACAGTTAGGTGTATAGGGGAATGGAGTAGTATACAATTGTCTTGTATAGTTTCTCATAGTGCAGCACAGTACTATCCAATATAGTATGGTTTGTCGTAAATAAGGTAATATAATAACTAAAAAAATACTGGCAACAATCGAGTATAGGCACAACAAGAAAACATCAGTGATACAAGCTAATACACTTTACACATGGTAGACTAGAGGTAACAACGATAAATTAACAAAGTAAATTGGACGCAATACCACAGAAACTTAAATGAGTAACCGGGAATCGTTTCACCGAAAACTTTTTAACCAAGAATCGGCTTCTTCAAACACATCGGAATTCTTAACCAGGGAATTAGCACTTTTAATACCCTCGACCACCTATACAATAAACCCGATTAGCTTATCATAACAAATCAACCAAAAAAGTTCTTCTTATCAAACTTACAATATCCCACAACTTGAAAGCCTTTTGAACATCATCATGAAAGTTGCAACTATGCGGAAACCACTCTTTTTGACCGCGCTCGTATACAGCTTTGCGAGTCCCAGGAGAAAACCTATTAGAGCTGCCGGAAAATTCATCAAGATAAGATTTCACTGCGATCCCCAGACCGCAATCATTGTGAAGTAGGAAAGGCATCTCTAAGCCTAACTCTGTAAAATCATTGCGATTCCGATCAGCATGCCCACTTAAAAGCATGTGTGTTAACATCACCTCAACTATGTCACGCAAACTATTGCGCACACTACAAATCATTGAGTGGAATCCCAGCATATTTCTACTTAATGGCCCTGTAAATCCAATGGCATTATGGCGTAGTTTTCCAAGACATGCTACTCGCGATATCAAAAGCGCATACTTCTTGTCAGCCTCTGAACCACGGAACGGTGCTCCCGAATACGTAGGGAACATATCACGCGGGTTAAGTAGATCATAACGCAACAGTTCTGTCGCAAGAAGAGCCGCTTCCTCCAGATCATGATTATCATCCAATGCTCCAAGCATCGATGCTAATACCCTTCCCCACGGCGTCAATGTATGATCATCATTCAGATATCCGCGAACATGCAAAAACCTCCAAATCGTGTTATACATAATCTCATCCTTCGTTGATAACGTTTTCCTCTGCTCAGAATTAAGTGATGCTTCAATAAAACCAGGATCGCTCAAACATTTAACCGCATTGAATATGATCCCCGATGATCGACCGTTCGGTATTAACCCATTGAACAAGCTCTCTGGAACATTCCATCCCTGTAATTTTGGCGAAACATCTATGGCTTCTTTGACATTAATTGCTTTAGAATTCGCTTTGTCAAACCAGCATTTTAACATAACGTTCTTATGCTGGTAAAATCGTGTCAAAGGGCGTGACAATAATGCTAATGTTATTGATCTGATTTCAGAAAGTTTATTTGATATTAAATCCCGATACTCCTCCGATTCTCCACCGTCAATAGGTGGCAATTCAAATATTTGCCATGATGTTCTCCAGTTCAACACGCGTGTCCCAATGACACCCTTGGATAGGTAAAAATACAACTCATCTGGTAGCCTCTGCCCAATAACATCGTGCAAATCATTTGGAATATCTTCCGAATTCAGTGGCTCACACTTCCCATCAACCGTTAAAATAATATGATGTTTAATAGCTGTTCGGCTGCGGCGAAACCTATCCAAGTAATTCATAACTCGCATTGGTGGATCATCGGCATGTTGAAGGCAGAGTGCATTTCCGACTCTACCACATTCATTGATTATATCGACCGCAACTTTTACCCTTAATTGCTTGCGGTACACGGGGCTCTCAAAAACTGGGAATGATGGGAGTAATTTTGAACCAGATAGTAAGCAAGCGTCAATAAATATATCCTCCGAAATATTCCCCAATCTCTCAAGACAACATTTTTTGGATACCCATGAAAAATTCTCCCGCTTACTGTCCCAATTCGTGATAACTCGACCAACATTAAAGAAAAACAATTCTGACGATCCGCAAATTGCGTCCACTATTTTTGGCGTTTGATTTACCATATACGCTAGTTGTGCCCAAGCACTGTAGGGCGCAACTAAAAAATTAACACCTTCCTCCTTCAATATAGTTTGAAGGTAGCTAAACAAGTCCTCGCTTTTAATGGAATCTGTTAAGCACAAAACATCTGTTAACTTTGTTAAAACTATATGTTGAAGTCCAATACTTACGAGAGTTGCCAAAGTCATCTACCGCTCGTTCAGCCTGCTGTTGATTATACCAATTCCATGCTTCAGCATTTATATACGCTGATTCCTCAGCCATGCTGAACACGCTTGGATTCTTGCCAACATCAAGTCCACTAAACACAAAGTAAGGTGTGATGTCTAAGTCACGGAAGCGATGGATATCATTTTGAACAATAACTTTCATTGTAAAAGGTAGCCCACCTAACGCAGGAAGTAGTGGTTCAATTGATGGAGGTGTCCTCATCAAAAATGATATGTATTCCGCTGCTTCGATTGCCAAAACACTGCCAGATCGGAAGAGCGT
>WMKJ01000092.1:0-50532 GCA_009733715.1 Herpomyces periplanetae | reverse complement strand
TTTCACAGGCAATGAACATGTTAAAAACGGAATTGGGAATAACATTTCGGCGAAAAATTGCCTTATTTAAATTGCTTAGACACGCCGAACGTGTATTTCGTGCTTCTTTGCAAGAAAAAGCGTTCACCCACTGGTATCGAACGACTCTTCATGGGAAAAAATTGATGGAGCTCTCTCGACAACATTTAATTCAGTTCAAATGTTTTATTAGCTGGAAGAGCCAATCCATTACCGTAAAATCGAGAATGAATTTACTTCTCTTCCGTTGGTTTGCACGTAAAATGAATCAAAGACTTCATGATGTTATCAACGCTCATTTGACCGCCGCCCAATATTACAGGAATATGCTAACGGGTAATTGTTTTTCTTGCTGGAAAATTGTAATTTTTGATCGACTAGCGAGTCAGTTTCGGTGTCATAAGCTAAAGCGCCTTGCCTTGCGTCGTTGGCAAAGCACGGCCCTTGAAATCAATTGTCAAGAAGTGGACCTATTCCAGGCCTCTCGAACGTTTACCATGATGACAATCTTTCGCAAATGGCGTAATCGTCACTGGGCGTTTGAGGATGCAAAGGCAATATTTGCCTATCGTACTAAGCAAAGGTTAGGCTTACAAGCGCTACGAGAGCTTAATGAGGCTATTCAATTCCAGCGACGTTTAATGCAATTTTGGCAAATAAAACATGCGCATATAAAACGATATCTTTTCCGACAATGGAGCTTAGAAGCGCGACAACTGCTTATAGCCCGTGAATTTGAACGTTACAAAAGATTAAGTCATGGGTGGAAATGTCTGAAATATGAGTTTGCCAGTCGAGTTTATTCAACCCGAGTGACATGGCGCTTTGCAGAAGAAGCATTAATCAACTGGAAACTTTCACAACGATTTGCGCAAGTGATGCGCTCGAGAATGCGGAGTTTGGCACATCGAGCGATTTACACGTGGAAGACAAAACTGCAGAAACTCGTAATATTGAACGGACAGGCAGAACGTTTCTACTGGACCGTACAGCGAAAGCTAATGCTACGTCACTACTTGGACAAGTGGGTGAATATGAAACGTGTGCTCCAGCAGGTTCTGGGGTTTGCAGGTCAATATTATCGAGTGCATTTGTTACAGCGAGAATTTCGGATTTGGTGTAAGCGAAATTCCGTGTATTCTTGTATGAACATTGAAGCTGAAGGCGCTCAGATCTATCTTGTTATGAAGCATATGTTACGCAAACTGGATGAACGGAGTAAAATTTGGAGAAAAAATCGGGAGCGAACAGCATACTATCGTACAAAAGATATGGTGAATATAAATTTACGGCGACGAATTATAAATGTGTGGGTAAGTAGGTTAAAGCGTTTTCAGCTAGGTGAAGATGAAGCAGATGAGTTCTATGAACGAAAGACTGAAAAGGTGGTAAAAAGACTTTTTGCAAAGTGGTACGATAAATGGGATTGTCTGGCGAGATTGAATTATACAGCAACCGATTTGTATAATCGTCGGTTAATTGGCGTGAGTATGGAACGAATACGTGGGGCAATTGAAATACAAATCAAACGGGAAGAAATGCTTTTTTCTTTTCAATCAGAAAATACTATGGTAGCGACAGCTACATGTCTCCGCAAGTTAAATTGGCAGATGTTCCGATATCAGCAGTATTGTGAAATGGGAATTGCGTTCTCACAACGAATTCTCTATCGACATCTTCGTATCATGCTAAAGTACTGGGCAGGAAAAGTCTTTCAGCGAAGGGGAATCTTAACTGATGCAGATGGAGAACTCTTAGAGATTATGACCACACAAGCATGCAATAATGAAGATAACATGTTGGGCAATCAATTTGGAAATGAAGATGTAATGAGATTTATGCTTCAAAGTTATCAGAACACGCCTGCGCGATATCGAAAGAGAGATTTATTAACAAATGATGGATCAACCGTAATGGTTACAGCAAAATTACCGCAGACACCTAACAGATCACATTTAGAACATGATGAAAACGGGGATATTTATTCCATGTTTGACTGTTCTGTATTAAAGCCACGAGAGCTTAAGTTGGACTTTGATTCATTTCCTTTGAATAAAGATCTTCTTACAAAATCAACACCAAGGATAATCGGGCGTGCAAGCGCCTCGAAAGCTCTGATACCCTTCACTCCTTTGCAGAGACCTGGATACCTGCGCACTCCATCTAAACGTAGTGCAGCACGGGCATTAACTCGTGAACGTTTTAGTACGCGCGATACAATAGAACAAGGCATTACAGGGCGAATTGATGATACTGGATTTACAGAAACTGCGGCAACAGCATCTCCATTAGCCAAATTAGCTCTACGAAACATACACTTGAAAGAAAATAATTTAATGGATGAGTATACACCTAGGGTTGAATCCCCTGATAACATTTCACAAAAGTTCACCTCTGAACAATTCATAGCATCAGCTTTGCAACGTTCCCCACAGATGAGAGAATCGTACAACCTTAGAATGTCTTCAAGGAAGATTGGTAAAACCGTGCGAAAATCAGTAATGTTCGCTGATGAATTCGAAGATATTGTACCCCATGCATCACGGCAATCCATTAGTCGTGGCACAGAAACCGACTTTTCTTAGTTTAACGTTCACGAGCGTGGTTTGTACTACACCTGGCATAACGCTTGCTTGCTTGACTTGAATGTACTTGATTTGGGTTTGCATGGTTTGGGGTAATTTTTTGGGCTGACAAGTGTTGTATTAAATTTATATTTAACTTTCCGTTACGTACCCTCCAGTCGTGATTTTTTCTATGGTTCTGTTTATTCTCCCATGTTGGATTGACGTGTGTAAAATCTTAGTTAATTGGAACGTTCACTGTGTATATATATATGCGCGCGTGTATACTCAATTCAACTCGGAATACGGTGTTGATGACAACGATGATGATAAAAGTAAAAAATCGTACAAATGTACCTCAAAGTACATATACAAATGATAAAAGTACGACGTAGTTAAGGGATATGATCCAATCAGAGTATTGAAAAAGCAAAACGAACGTTAAAACGTTGATACACTAGCATGCTCACGTATAGTAGCGGGAGCCGGGTTAAGGGTAATATACGGTGAAAATTGAACATACACGACATTGAAAGAGGATATAAATGTCGTATGAGTGTACTAACAGACCAGGGTAACACTTAGGCATAACTTTCTTGACTATCACGAACACAGCGTCTTACTCGACGTTTAAATTCAGCGGGATCCATACGAAACATTCGCGCGGCCTCTACATTAGCAGGACTCTCGTCATTGGGACTAGATAGCATACTGATCACGGATAATAGAATTGTAAGTGGAGTTTGTACGGGCGACCACCGTTCGCTAATTGATTCGTAACCGTAACGATCTTCCTCAGGAGGATGTAAAATGCTAATACAAACGTCACCGTTAGGGTAAACTACGTACAATCATTAAGTGTTTTCACAAGTTAGCCAATGTCAGCAAGATCTGTAATGTTTGAGATTAACGGTAACCACCATCATTTCTACGTCTGAGCCAAAGGGGTGTTTATTCTGTAACACTTACTATTGGGATGCCAAATAGGTGTTTCGAAGCGCATTCGTGGAGGCATCATGGGATAATCACGCGGGAACGAAAGTCGGGCGCGAAAAAATCCACCTGAACCCGAGTTAGCCATAACGTTATATTGACGCGGTAAATAAGACTCCAATAAACGTATGAACGCATATTCTACTTACCACCGTAGTATTTGCAATCTTCATTAATGACGAGCATAACTTCCCACTCAAAAACGTTATCATCAACCAGACCACAACTAATGCCGGGAATATCTTTTTCCAGTAACATTTGCTTTAACTGTCGACGTAATAAATTGGCCGCTGCAGAACTTGAGTTTGTTCCACCGCTACCACTGCCCGAATTCAAGCCGGCTACGACTCCGGGTCCCATGCTGTTTGGTGTTTCGGTATATCGCTGATTTCCACTACCACTACCGCTGCCAGGTGTTGAAGCACTCATAATGCACAATGTGAGTGTGCGTGTGCGTGCGGACTAAGGTCGAGGGCTGATTATTAGGCACGTACACACAAACGCACGCACGTTAACCTGTTGTTGCTTGGTTAAGTAAAACTCACAGCGTAATTGTTTTCGCTCTCTATCACTTCCACTCACACACACCCATGCACATACACATATACTCTCTCACGCGGCAACGCGCCTATTCCCAATTTCACGAGTACCAACACCCAACTGTGTGCCCGCGTGTGTGCGTTTGTGTGCGCGCGCCCGTATTAATCGTAAATGTCCGTGCTCCTGCCTGTGTCTGTGAGTGTGAACGTGTACGTGTCCGCGTCCGTGAACAAGACTTGCCAACTCTTGTTACCGTGCTGCCAGCGTACCCGGGCACGCACTCATTAATTCCCTTGCTCAATTTCACGTACACAACCACGCATGTGCACGCTCACCCTGTAATTTCTAACCGTAAATCCGTAAGCCTGATCCCTAGGCTAACCGTTGTAGTCTTGCGCAAGCGCCCCCGTGTAAAGAAATTTTGTGATAAATCCAAATCTCCCGCGCGCGCGCAGCCTCGCTCGCCAAATTTAACTCACTTACCATGTCACATGATCTCTCCGTACGTCCCACCTTCCTTTCGGCATCCCGATGTCACTTTGCATACACCGAATTTTCGACTCATCACGTGCCACTCCTTGACCGGCCTGCCCCATGTGACGGAGAGCTGGACCAATTACAAAGTGGGGTTGGTAGACGTCATAGTGCAGGAAATGTGGAGACGAATGTGAAATGGGGAATTGCCAAATTTAGAAAACCGCGAGGAAGTGACGAGTTAACATGAAACAATTCAACAAGTTTAAAGGGTTTGATTGGATAGCGCTGGAAACTGATAGAATGTAACCAAACAAGATACGATGAAGTCAAAGCTGATTGGTTGAAATTATTAACGGTTTTGGGAATTCTCTTTAAAAAAATTTTGTTTATGCTAAGGAATATGACAGGTTAAGGCCTAGAAGAGAATTAGACTATGCACCTAAAAGTAAAAATATCAAGTCTAAGCGCTGTTCATATAAATGAAGAAACCAAAACTCCTCTACAAAGGGAAGTGAAACTAAAAGTCAAAATATTAAACGACTGAGTTATGAGACAAAGTTGCGCTTGTAAAAACTTTTAGAGCGCTTAAGATTATGAGATTCACTCAACATCTCGACTAAACTAAGCGCTTTTCGAGACCTACTCGATTCACGTCCGTTACCTCCTGCAACATTCGCACAATTCAACTCATCCTCAGCACTGGACTTTCGATGTGACAAAGACGATGAAGGAATAAGCATCATTCTTGCAAGTCCTCCTGCAAACTTTTTGCGCATTGAAGCTGTACGTGAAATAGTTTCATTGCGTTTAAGTAATAATCCACGCTTCAAGCTTTCCCGTTTTGCAGTAGTACTCCAGGATCGCTTTGTCGCATCGGACGTTCGGCTACCCACCACCTCATCTTCTCCATTTACTGACAATGGAGTCGCTTGTGAATCTTTAATTATAGACATATTCGTAGGTGAGCTTGCTATACGATAATTCGTACAGACCGATTGATCCTCTGTACTCTGCGTCAACATTTCATTGGCCTCATGCTTCCGCTTGTTACGATAAGTTAAATTCAACGGATCAATTGCCACACGAGTTACCGGGCACGGTGTCCCCGGTTCACAATCTGTATTATTAACTTTAACTATCGTTGCGGTATTAACATCCTCAAATTTACCTTGGCCCATAATCGAATTTGTTACCTGTCGATGGTCCTCTGAAGACTGACAACGCATAACCCGGTCTTGATATTCAAGCTCCATTCGCAACAAGCGTATACGGCCCAATGCGGCCTCAGAAAGCCCCGTTATTTTCCCTTGGTTTATCACTTCAAGAGCTTCACATGGTGAAACTGAATTACACAGAAAGAAAATTAATCTCTCATGCACAGAAATCGACTGATTATTTCTTGCATCCGCACGTTGCTCCGTGTAACGACGTTTAGGCGTCCAAATAGATTCTAGATCGGGCCGCCGAATTCTGCATACCTCACGAATTGACATACACGACTGGGAAAATAATAATGAATGCTTAAAACTAACTTCAACTTCAAGCACATTCTGTGATAATTCGCCAAGCATCGATTCCAATCGGTGAAATTGCCGGTCCATAGTTTTAATTTTTTTATTCGGTGTATCATCACCATCTCCAATCAAATCTTCATCGTCAGTGTCGTGATACCGCCGTGCCGATGGAACTCGAATCTTAACAAAATTAGTCCAGGTTTGGCCGGCGCGTAAGGTTTCAAGCGTTGTATCGCCGTAAACATGTTCAATAGTACAGCCTGATAGCCCACGATACCGAATTTGACAATCTGTTATCCGACCCGGAGAGCAGCAAAGTCTCGCATGGCTAATCAAATCATGAATTTTTCCTACAAGCCCATCATCCATAGCTGTTGATACATTGTTCATGATTAACTGTGCAATTTCTGCATCATTCGTCGTAATAGCCCACCCGTTATAATGGTTACGATACTCGGACATTACCGTACCGGGTGGTAAAACAACATGAATAGCAAACGGGTTGAATAGCGTGGCAGTTTTAAGGTAAAATGCTGGATTCGAGCTAAATATTATCACGTTGCACTCATCTTGTTGTAGAGCTGGATAGTCCTTAAGTCGTCGATAAAGATTGTTAGCTGCAGCAACAAAATGACCGCACGAATGAGTTTGGGTAGCCGTGAACATAGATTGCCGTTTAAGCATCCATTGACAGTTGAGGTTAATAATCTTGGAGTTAGGGCTAGCAAGATCAAATATTTGGCATGACCCTGAACCCGCCTTATCCACTGCATCCCCGCAGCAAGCTGTTCGTAGAATTGCTATTCGGTCGCCTGGACACGTTAGACTGTTGACAACAGTAGACACGAGCGACGAAACTGTTTGAAGCCAGGGTTGTGATGAATGCCTCCTGAATGCGAATGCGAATGCGCATGCTGATATTAGCGTGAAAACTGTGACTACTGCTGTCACTATTACTTACGAGTTGTCAATTATTAAAATAACATCCACACAGAAATGGCATGCAGGCAACTCCTGTTCCGATTTAGCTAGCAGACCGTGAACGTCAACAGCTGCCCAAATACTACACTGCTCATCGTATGCCAGAGCTTCGCAGCTCGGCGATATCTCAATCTGCGCTGTTAGGAGCGGCATGATCTGATTTCTAAATACGGTCTCACTCAGTGAACAAGACGCTTGTCGTGATCCACTTTGGTGTTTTCGTAGCCGGGATGGAGTGGCAGTTGATCCCCCCGTTGTTACCGATTTACGAATCTTTCGCTTGGATTGTAATTGACGTAATGAATATTGCGCTGATGACTGTCGTGATAGCTGTGTTGTCGTTCGTGATGTAGAGACCTGATTTAAAGTTCCAACTGTAGGTGCAGCTGTAGCTGATGTAGAGCCCGATACCATTGACAATGTTTCACCATCTACACTTTTTTGGAGCTGCCCTGGTGGTTGAACGGATAAAGGTACTGGCCTTGGAATGTTCAACTCCTTCAATCGACAAACTAACGAGCCGTAGTAACTATTTGATCTGTTTTTTGAGTAACTAGAAATTCGATTGGTACGAAACCTATCATGCAAATCTTCAACCAAACCGGAAAATGTTCTCTTCGAGTTCACGGTCTTTTGTAAAGCCGACAAAACACTGGCAGAATCTCGCCGCCTATCATCAATAGCGCCACATCCGTTCACTACTAAGCCAGTTGCCGTAAAGGGGCGATGCTTCTCAACCTCTTCATGTTCAAGATAATCGTGAGTTTCGATCTTGTTAGTCCGTCGAGTCCCACCTGAAGTTTTATTATCCGATTTTCCATGAAAGTCACTGAACTCATCCCGTTTGAACGGATTATCTTCTAATTCTACAAGTGGCTGGTTTAATGTTAACTCTTTCAGTTCAGATCCGCACGACAAATCAGAGAGTCGCGACGGAGAGACAGGATGAAAGCTTCTAATTTTTGGAACTTTTAGTCTATATGGAGACGGAGACGTTCGCGGCGCATTATTATCGGGGACGACCAAAGTTAACGTGGATAGTTTGGAGCTTAAGCTGGGCAGGAAATCGCAAGTATCATTAGAGTGCGGATTATCCGGTGCTGAAAATTGAAACGTATTAAAGTGTCGCGGCACATTTTCCTTGCTGTAATGCATGATTTCAGTAAAAATGCTATAATCAGTGGGCAGGTAAGAAAGGGAAATAGATGATCGAGAAAGAGATTTCTGCGTAGTGAGGAAAGTATACAAGGGAAAAGTCGATACCGTCGGACCGGTTTAAAGGAGCAAGGGAAGATTGGAGAACGCATGTTGCGGTGTAGGTATTTTGTATTGCTAACAAGTGGAAAAGGCCACGCGCAATTACGGCTTAATCGGCACGTGGGATGATAGTAGACGATGTATGTATTGATGGTCGCAATAAACAAAGGGATATAACATAATAAACAAGATAATAGCAGTAGAGCGCCGGGCTGTGATGCAGTTATAGGGAAAAATAGAGAAGAGATTAGAAAGGGGATTTGAGCAAGTCAAGGCGAGGGAGCGAGGGCGGGAATAGAGGAGGGAGTTAGAAAGATGGAATGAATTTCACGAATCATGCGATAAGCCGAATCTTGATCAGTATCATAAAAGCGAATGACATCATCAACGGGGCCATGAACAGCAGAGTCCGTAAGACTGTCACGAATACATACAGATGATCGTGATTGCCAAACGCCATCCCAATTCCAGTCGGCAGGGCCTTTGATGTGTTTATTGGAGGAAGAAGGCGAAGACGGGGAAGAATTTAGCAAAAATTGAGACTTGTAGGCGCAGAGGGCGTAGTAGGCGTTTTTGTTAACGACATATTCGGGAGTAATTGAAAATAGAACGGGAAGGGAGTCGAGGGTGGAACGAATATAGGAAAGAATTTCATAGAGAGTTATATGAGAATGAGAGGATGAAGGACTAGATGAATCGAACCATGAAGGAAATCCGTGACGAAGGGAAAATCGGCCCGGTTCACGAGAGTCGGGGTTACTTGAATTATGTGAACCAACGGGCGTGGGAAATGGAACAATTAGCGGATGGAAAAGATGGGATAGAAATACGATATGGGGAGGATGGTCTGGAAAATCAGGGGGATAAGTAATGCGAAAGCGAAGTAAAGCTGGAGCAAATGGACCTGCAAGGTGAAAGTTAGATTCGAGGGGGTGTTAAAATTAACACATTAATAAGTGTATTAAGAGCAGAGGAGTCATAAAATGAATATAATTTGGGGTAAAATAGGAGAGTATCTGGATGAAAAAGGTGTACGTACCCTTGCGCACAAATATTACACCACTCCAACAATTTATCGAGCCGGGAATTGGGCAAACGTAGACACCAGATGGAAAAGCATGTTTAAGGGAGGCTAATTCAAGGAATAGTTTATGTCTTGACCGAGATGAGAGTAAAGTTGAAGGGGGATGCATTATGCACGAACGACAAAAGTATGGTAATATAAACAGTTATCAAGACTGATAATACAAGAGTATTACAATAAAAATGACGAAAGGTACCAAAAAGGGAGGTATATTCACATGGTAGTGATAGAATTAGTGATAGTAATGATCATGATGAATATAATGATAACTATAATTATAATGGTACTGACAACTTGAATCAAAAAAAAAGAATGTGACGGAAAGAGTGGAACTTTAGAGAGGAAACCAAGTTTCTGTCAAAATTATCCCCGTTCAAGGGAGGGGGGAATCATCCCCTTATATAGAGCAACAGCCACAATAATAGCCCCAATTTCTTTAGTATAATTAATACAATTGATAAGGCGGCAATAACCCGACGGGTCACGGTTACGGAAAGAGCGATGTTGATTATTCGAAATAATGCAAACTAGACTTAATGATTATTGGATGATTGAATTACACTTTCCCCATTGGGAAATGTTGTAATTTCAGTTTCTTATTCCATTCTCCACCTTAAATGGCCCGTGTCCCTCGTACCTTCCTAAATTCATCCCAGGCTTCACAAGCCCCCTAATGCATCTTACTAAGGCCATCATTGAGGCGGAGTCGAAGCGACCAACTACGTCATTTAGTAGTTAGTGGGCTTGGCAGAATTCTGGAAGCTGATTGGTTAATTGTGTTAGCACGTGGTTATACACTTTGGGACAAAACGTCTCGTGACGTCGAGTTAGGGTAATATGGTGTATAGGAAGAGGAGAAACTCTGGTATAAAGAGTTGGGGATTTGCACACCAAAAATCTTGAATTTTACCCTTCAACGTGTTCCTTTTATTTTTGACTTTTCTCTTAAACGTATAGATTTTTATAAAATTTTACGGGATTTAGCTTATCGATATTCCAATAATCATTTTGTTTAATATAGATCATGTCGGACACAGAAGATCAACAATCATCTGATCGTGGCCTTTTCCACAGCAGTAAGAAAAATCATGGCCCACCTCCAGCTCAAAATTACCCAAATTCAACTGGTACACCTTATACTGCTAATCCTTACGATATGGGACATAATGATTTCAACGACGCGGCTAAATTTGCTCAACAACATTCTTCCGATCATGATTCCAGTCTCTTCTCTTCAGCTTTATCTATGCTCTCGGGTAAAGCTAACAAATTGAAACAAGAACCGATAAATGAATCAGAAATGGGCTCAAGTTATCAATATTATTACGGAAATCATAATAGTCAGAATGATCAACAATCCAATACTCCCGTTAATCAAAATAATTCGTTTAAACCATCTTCCGATAATCTAGGTGCTGCTGCTGCTATACAAGCGTTAAAAATGTTTAACTCAGATTCCGGAAGTAATAATAAATCGTCATCTAGCACACAAAGTCAGCTCATCGGTCTAGCTATGGCACAAGCTGCTCAACTTTTTGATAAACAAAGCTCTCAAAATAGAGGTGTATGTAGCAATGATTATCCTATTTACCATTATACTAACTATTGGGTTTCACTTATAGCAAACCTCGGGTTTTTCAAAACAAGATGTTGTAGCTGCTGCTGCTCAAATGGCTCTTAAAATGTACCTTAAAAATGAAATGAGTAACGCATTTGGTGGAAATTCCGGTAATAACCACAGCAGTTTTGGTGGAGGGAGTGGTGGTGGTGGTGGCAATGCTGGCGCAAACATTTCCGGTTTGCTCAATCTTGCCAGTAAATTCATGAAATGATCAAGAATTTGCATTCATATATACAAATACATATACATATACATATATATAAATGTACACACCCCTTCATCACCCTCTTCTCATCCAAGCAATATAATCGTCACCTCTACCTTATAATCACCTACAATAATCAAAATTAATTACCCGGTAAAGTCAATTCAAATATCTACTATAATTTCCTTACCGATATTACTCTTGATAATTCTGTAATTTGTAAATCTTCACCAAATCGCGAACATGGACATCGTCCTCACCTCCCAACTCTAGCAGTGCCCTGTGTAAACTCAGTAAATAGTCGACATTTTTTCCACTCGGTCCTTGACTCTTCATTATCTGGTTTACCACAACTTTTGGTTCCATAAGACCTCGAAATTGTGCATTAGTCGGTAATCCAATGTAGACCATACATTTGGGAATCACTCCCTTGGATTGTTCAAGTACAACCGTTGTGTCAGTGTTTTTTGTAACACCTTTTGCCCATTCCAACAGTCCTGTCGCATGAAATGTCGTATACCGAATAGAATATCCGTTGATCTCTCGTAAATCAAGGTATTCTCGTGCCATTTTAACCTTATCCGCTGCAAAATGGTACGCCATTCCCCACACCTTCGATCCACTCGATTCATGATACTATTCGTTTGTCATTTCAGTTTTGCATTTCTATCTCATTAACAATTGAAATTCTCTATAAAAAAAACTTACATGATCGTTAAGACTCTTCCAGTAATTATATTCTAGTAGCGTAACAACAAGACCCGGAGCTTCACAAGTTCCACGATGATCTTCACTGAAACAATCATCTTAAACGTTAAAGTGTACATTAAATTTATATGTGATTTAATATTATCAAAAATTATATTGTAAACGGGTATACTTACCTGGCCTATATAAATATACACTTTGTGCCATTAGACTAGCACTTATCATCATTAATATAAAGTTCCTTGGTGCATATTCCATAAATTCACAGACCTGCCAAAACCGACGAACGTAACCTTCAACGTAACCTGCTATTCGCACGTCTATACTACCGTTAGTCGTAGATAAATATCAAGCAGAATTCTATCCTTCACATTACCATAAAATGGAGGAGGCTTCCATATTAAACTCCTAAAGTTGCTTACACGTTAACCTTATTTAACTTCACTCGACATAACACAACACAGCATTTCAAACTTACCCGTAACCGAATAACCACATATCACCCTCATCACTCGTTACCACCGCTGTATCAACTGATTTTATGTTCCGATTCATGGCACTTGTGCAAAAATCTATGTCAACTTGTGTTTTAGCCACGTTTAATTATTCCTTAGCATTAAATTATAATACTTTCATCAGTGGCCAACTTGGTTCATCATTACAACGTTCATCCTATTCCCTTGTATTAAACTAATCCTCTCCCTTCGTTAATCAAATTTATTCAGCATCCTAGTTGGCTTCCACTGTCCATTTGGCCTACTTTTCATGGTCACGCGGCATCTGAATGATGCTCATTTCAAGGACTTCTAAGTCTTTTTTTACCTTTATTTAAATGATCCGCCACTCCAATATTAATCGCTTTAATACTGCTTTATCATATGCTTGAAAAGTAATATGTATACCTCTCAATGTTACAACTTTAGCAGCATTATCGTATCATTAGGATTCATACAGTTACAAGCTACATCAAAAATGCCAATAATACTTCATTTGAGAATCTGTTCCACACATTTATCGTGTCGCATTATCGATCAACCTCCCCAAACACCTATTTCTCCCGTTAGTATTACCTTAATAACTTTTCTTTCAACTCCATATACTAATTTATACATCAAACGCATTGCTTTATATCTGAATAACTTACCAAGTCACTAGTTCCAATAATTGCTACCACATCTGCAAGCATATGCCCACGCGACAACTGGTCTATACACCCGAGGTGTGCAAATCCAGGAGCACGAATATAACAGCGGTAGGGTCGTTCACTTCCATCACTCACAATGTAAACCCCCATTTCACCTTTGGGCGCTTCAATCGCCGAATAAGTTTCCCCAGGTGGAACCGCGTACCCTTTGCTAAACAGTAAAAAATGATGAATCAACGCTTCCATATCTTCTTTCATAGTCGCACGCGGTGGAGGCGATATCTTATAATCGTCAACTTTGACAGGCCCCGGTGGCATTTTATTTAAACACTGATGTATAATACGTAGTGATTGTCGAAACTCCTGCATTCGTACCAAATAACGGTCATAACAATCACCATATACACCAACTGGAACGTCAAATTCTACTTTATCATACGCATCGTAAGGTTGAGATTTTCGAAGATCCCATGGTACTCCAGATCCACGTAGCATGGGTCCCGTAAATCCATAGTTCAGAGCATCAGCTGCTGATACAACGCCAACTCCTCTCAATCTATCAATCCAGATACGATTATCCGTTAACAATTCTTCCATTTCATCAACTCGATCACTGAATTGTGTAGCCCATTGATAAATATCATCCATTAACCCCAAAGGTAGGTCCTGATTGACACCCCCGGGTCTCACATATGCTGCGTGTAATCGGGCGCCTGATACTCGCTCGTAGAATTCCTAAGGGTATAAAATTAGCTAATTAATTTCAAGGTAAAATCTATAGAAACATTGTGTACACAGTGACACATATAACTTAGTATGAACAGGTTACCATTAACTTTTCTCTCTCTTCAAATCCCCATAAAAATGGAGTTAGTGCACCAACATCCATTGCATGCGAAAGAACGGACATGAGGTGGTTTAGGATACGAGTTATTTCGGCAAACAAAGTACGAATCCACTTTGCACGTTCAGGAATTTCAATGTTTAATAATTTTTCAACAGCTAACGAATAGCATTGCTCATTGGTCATCATAGAAACGTAGTCTAAACGATCAAAATAGGGTAAAGCTTGTAAATAAGTTCGGTATTCTATTAACTTTTCCGTTCCACGATGTAAAAGTCCAATATGTGGATCAGCACGGACAATTTCTTCACCACTTAATTCCAAAATGAGCCGCAATACACCATGCGCTGCAGGATGTTGAGGACCAAAGTTAACGGTATAATGACGAATTCGACGACCACCTTTAACAGCAGTAGATTGATCATCATCGGTTTTCCCTTCCGACTTAGCCCAGTCCGCTAAGGCGTCATCGGGTAAGATATCGCGTAAAAGGTTTTCATCCGTTTCAACAAGTCGAGTCGGTTCTAGTTGAGCATAAATGTTATTATCCCGTGCTTTTGAAGATTTTGATGCCCAGGCTGTAGTAGTGGCAACAAAAGTTCGATTCAAGCGTAAATTAGAATACGTTAACCTCGAATAATTTTTTAAGCTTAACGGTATTCTGCCAACTATTCGATTTACCATTGCCATCATACCAGTTCGTTTGGAATTCCGTTTCCAATCGTGTTAGAGAACCGGTAAATGATCAACGGTGATACCTTAACTCAAATTCAAATATTTAAACACAATTAAACTCGTTGAAATGCCACCAGAAAAACCACAATCTTAGACTTTCCGTGAACAAATACGCGAAAACTCGTCCAAATGGTCTTTGCAATATCCCTTGGGTTATCCTTTAACTTCTCGTCAAAACACCCAAATTGCACCCCGCTGTGGATTATTATTTTTCCGAATTAGTCATAGTATGTTACAAAAGTTTTTCGAAGTAAAATTAGCTGGGGCAGGGAGGAAATTTGAAGATTTTTTATAGTATGATGGAATTTTATTGGTGAGTGTAAGTAGATTTAAAGGATAGGTTTTTTTTATTAAAAATATTTGCCGTTAAAAAATTTTAATATTCCATCATTTCATTTTACGCACAAATTAAGAACCCTATACTTTCATGTAGGAGATGAGATGAAGTGATTATGTAATCATGGGGTTTGAATTGAGATGAGACGGTAGTGGAGCGAATGATTAAGTTTGTGAAATTAGTATTGAATGGTTAACCAAGGCAAGTTTTGAGATAGTCATATTTTGGGCAGAGATTAGTTTAGAGAAATTATCGGTTAATGTGATTGTAGTGGATTGATAAATGGGAGATAGTTTGACAAACAGCTCACAGGGGAAGAAGGAAGTCTCCAAAAGAAATGTAGGTTTATGAAAGGGAAATATTTACTTGAGAATGTGTAATGTGGTAGATTTAACCAGATATTCGTTAACAGATAGTCGAAATTCATGAAGAAACTATTTCAAATGTTTCGACTACTAATTTCCCGGGCCATCATTACGGCGAATGTGAAAGCTGGAGCGCGGATAAATTTTCAAAGGTACGGTTAACGTAGGGATAATAGTCAAAGGAGGGGGAAATGGAGTGTTAATTTTGGTAGAGTTCACATTTTTGGGGTTTAATGATTAACATTATGATTGGGGAATGGTGTATGTAAAGAAATTCAAGGTCAAGTTTCATTCGAACAAACCGTACGATTGTACATTCTCTCTGGTAGGAATTGATGCATCTATTGCGAATGCGTTTCGGCGAATCCTCATAGCGGAAGTTCCAACATTAGCAATCGAGGATGTTTTCATATCTAATAACACGTCTATAATTCAAGATGAAGTGCTGGCACACAGGTTAGGACTAATTCCGTTAAAGGGCAATACCCAAGGGATACGTTGGTTAAAACGATTTAAAAAAGCAAATGGAGACACACCGGGAGATATAGCAGCAGACTTTAATACTATAGTTTTAAAGTTAGATGTAGAATGTACGTGGAACAGTAACGGCAGAGCACTGGCAAGCCAAGGTGAAACAGACGTTATGAAATTATATAAGAACGCACACGGTAAGAATTGAGAAGGATTTACAAATTTATAGTCAAGGTAATTGAAAAGATTCTGACATGATTATTGCGTAGTATACGCTAAACAGATACGATTTGAACCACAAGGAATTCAGACGGATTTATTCTCACATGAAAAAGGATCAATTGAACCGGCGTATCCGGATATTTTAATTGCCAAGTTACGACCTGGTCAGGCCATTAGAGTAGAGATGCATTGCATCAAAGGAATTGGGTCCGATCATGCAAAGTTTTCACCTGTCGCAACGGCATCTTATCGTTTACTACCCTATATTGAGATTAAAGAATCGATAATTGGGGATGATGCCGAGGAGTTTGCGAAATGTTTTCCACCCGGGGTCATAAACTTGAGACAAATTGAGGCCGAAGAAGCAAAGGATCCACATAGTGATTTATACGGACATGCGGGTAAAATGAAAGCAGTAGTAGGTGATACTATAAAGGATACAGTAACTCGTGAATGTTTGCGACATGAAAAGTTTAAGAATAAGGTTAAATTGGGTCGAATTCAAGACCATTTTATCTTCAATATTGAGAGTACTGGGCAATTTACGAGTTATGATTTATTTCTCGATAGTGTACGCATTCTCAAGGCAAAATGTCAAAAGCTGAAATTGGAATTACAACAAATCTTATAAATCACTTACTCAAGCCCAAACTATTAAATAAGACGAATCATCCTTTTATACTAACAAGCTTACCGTTAAAATTTCCAATCCATCCCCTTACCCAGAGTGGTATCCAAATTGGGAAATAAATTAAATATCCGAAACTCTTATTTGAGGAAGGCATAACTGGGTCGAAAGATAAGATGATACAACGTGTGAACGATGGGGTTTGTTGAGAATTGTGAAAAAAGGAAAGAATGATGGGAGAAGATGAGATGAGGGGTAATTGTTGAGATTTTAATTTCTCCGAGGTGTTTAACTGTAATATGACGTAAAAGATAATTTTTGACGAAAGATGGGGAGGGAAGGAATTTTTTTGTTTCCTACATTTATACAGGAAAACGGAATTAAGTATAAGGTTTTTGGTAGACGTTTAAAAGATTATTTTTCGGAAAGTTCCGATTATAAATTAGAATTTTATTAGATATTTGGTGAAAACAGTAGTTTTTTTTGTTGACTAATGATCTTGAAAGTAATACATTGGGACTAATAAATGTTTGAATCACCTTTGCCGGCACGGATAAACGGGTAAGCCAACCGCACTCTGGGAAAAGTGTGGCTTGAAGAAAGGGGGAGAATCACGTGGGGGAGGGAAGGCTAGTGTGGTGGTGGTATGATGAGGATAAAGTTGATAAGGATTGTCAATAGGAAAAGATATATTTGAATTTACACTTAACAAGCAAACAGCAGGGGTGTTTATATAGGATTGAAGAAGAAAAAGGTTAACTAACTAGCATCAAGCGGTTACGCAGGCAAAGGCTAATCGAAGTATTGATCAAGTATAAAGTTGTTGGAGGTACTGAACGGTTATCAACGTGTGTGTGAGGGTTAATTACCCGTGAGGCTTCAAATGGAAAGCTTGGAGATACGTAGCAAGGTTAATTAAACGGTGAAGATAAGTGGTGGGATTTATTTAATATTAAGTATGGTTATGCTAACGAAAAAGAGAGAAATGACGAGGGGATTTTATGGTTTAGTCTTACATTGTGCGTTGGATTCACGCATCACCAGGACACACTTTTTACTGGTGTATTCAACCGCATAAGAAATCGGTAAATTTTGGGTTGTTCAAGTATGGTGATCAATCATCATCGGTATCCGTTTTATCGGGGGCTGAAGTAAACGATGCAACGTTTCTACAAGGTCGTGGCAAGTCAAAAGCTACAACAAGCGGTGTGGAAGGACGAGGAGATACATCGACGGTTGTGGAAACTTTGGAAAGTAAAGGTCTACAACTTATCGTATGGGTTGGACGATGCGTTGCGGACTGTGTCACAACGGGGAAATATGATGTAGGGGAAGGTGAAGATGGAATGTATGGCATGGTATTCGATAATACATTTTCACGGCAATTTGCCAAAACAGTTACTGCAGTACTCATGACGTACCAAACTAAAACACCGCCAAAATTTGTGTGTAATTTACACCCTTCCCGTACAATACAACCGAATCAAATTGGAAGTTCACTGAACAGTGGAAAGGATTCAACAATGGGAGGGGGAACAGCATCTTCACTGGCTCCGAGCATGAGTACAGCGGCTACAGGTACGATGACGACAACTAGTGATATTAGTACTGCGTTAGATGGAGATATTATGGAGGGTAGAACGGCAAGTATAACCAAAGGGAATGGAAGCGGTACTTCTGTGATCGTAGCGGAACAGCAGCAACAAAATGAGGATGAAGCGGAATCTCCGGGTATATGCAAAGTTCAGGATGGCAAAGGATCTACACTGTATACGGGAATATTACAGAAGAAGCGACGAAAGAGAAATCAGGGATTTGCGCGAAGATTTTTTTCATTGGATATGAATTCTAGTACGCTAACGTATTATCGTAATGCTAACACGTCTACATTACGAGGATCGATACCTCTGTCATTGGCGGCGATTAGTGCGGATGAACGATCAAGAATGATTACGGTGGACTCCGGAGCTGAAGTTTGGCATTTAAGAATGCCTAATCTTACATTATTTAATACGTGGAAGCGGTTATTGGAAAAAGCTGCTAGTAAACCATCGGGAGAGAGTAAATTTGGCGATGAAATATCGTACAATGGATCACCCGGGCTTAGAAATATGGTGGAGGGTCAAGAAGCAAGGGATAAAATTGCATTGGATGGTGATTTACGTGGTCAAGTAGAACCGTTGATGGATAAGCTGACAAGTTTACGGCGTACAGTGGAATTGATGGCACGAAGTTCAGAATCGCGTAGTGTAACGTGCAATCAGGAGAATAATTCGACGAATTCGGGAGGATTTAAGATACGAGCTAGCAAGATTATCATGACTAGTTCAATGGATCAAGCTACATTAACGACCAAAGTTTCACGAACAAATAGTTTATCAGGGGTTGGAAGATCGAGAAATATGTTAATTGAAGAAGATAACTCCAAGAGTGGTAGTGGATGTAGTCCTAATACTACGACAACCATCACATCATTACACGGCCGATTAGCATCAAGAGGGGATGGAGGAGAGGCCAGTATGTACGGTATCTTATTGAAAGATATTGACGAAGTGACGGGAAAATTGAATAAATTAATGCAGGAATCGGGACAAACAGATTCAGCATGTGCAGAATCAACCGGAGGGGGAACAGGACCGGATGAAGATGGTATGAATCAGGAGTATTCCCAATCAAGCGATGAATTTTTTGATGCGGAGGATGGTCGTGTGAGTCGGAGTTCGGCAAAACGAAACGTGGAACAAAAATATAAAGTTGGACAAGCTAAGGGAAGGCCGGGAATGATACTCATGTCATCATCATCATCATCATCAGATGGTCAATCGGAGTCGGCGAGTGATCTGGAAGCTGAATCGGATTGTGATAATAATGGGGCATTAGCATTGTTTCCCGTACGTTCAACAAGCTTAGAACCACTTCCTCACGATGGGGTAATACGACGTTCAACGATATGTCCGGCTAAACAAAATCCACCAAGTTTAATAAGTTTTTTACGGAAAAATGTTGGTAAAGATTTATCAACTATAGCGATGCCGGTTACGGCTAATGAACCATTATCGGGACTTCAGCGAATTGCGGAACAACTGGAGTATTCGGAACTTTTAGATCAAGCTAAGAGTATGCGAGATGAAGGTGATCGGATGTTGTATATATCAGCATTCGCGATATCGTCGTTCTCGAGTTCACGATTAAGGGAGCGGGCTATGCGTAAACCGTTTAATCCGATGTTGGGGGAAACTTATGAACTTGTACGCGAGGATAAAGGATTTAGATTTTTAGCGGAAAAAGTATCACATCGACCGGTTTGTATGGCATGTCATGCTGAGAGTGTTAACTGGGCTTATATGCAGTCACCTTTACCCGTACAAAAGTTTTGGGGGAAATCACTGGAATTGAATACGGACGGACCGGTTAGAGTGTTATTGTATGAATTAGAGGAAACGTATCATTGGACGATGGCAACGTCATTTTTGCGAAATATAATTGCGGGGGATAAGTATGTTGAACCGGTTAATTGTATGACGATTTTTAATGAAAAAACGGGATGGAGAGGAGTGGTAACGTTTAAATCGGCGGGACTTTTCTCGGGTCGCAGTGAAAATGTTTCGGTACAAGTATTTAACGAGGCGAATGAACTTCAGGAGAAGGGATTGCAAGGTAAATGGACGTCGCATTTGAACATTTCGGTTAACAATGTTGATACGGGTAAATTAATTTGGAGCGTGGGGCAATTGGTGGATAATGCACCACAGCGGTACGGGTTTACGGCATTTGCGGCATCATTGAATGAGATAACACCGATTGAACAAGATATGTTGCCGTTAACGGATTCGCGATTACGACCGGATCAACGTGCTGCTGAGCAAGGGGAGTTGGATTATGCTGAAACATTGAAAGTTCGACTGGAGGATGAGCAGCGTAATCGAAGGCGTGTAATGGAAGAAAGTGGAGAAGTGTGGATACCACGTTGGTTTGAAAAGGTAGCATGCGATGGACATGAAGAAACATGGCGGTTGAAAACGGGAAAAGGAAGTTATTGGGAAGAGCGAAGTCGTCGCGAATGGACGGGGGTTAAGGCAATATTTGTGTAAATAAGTAATACACATTTTTCGGGGTGGGCGTGGAAAGGAATGGTGCACTGACCGATTGTGGGCGATGTTGAAGAAGGGTGGAAGGGAAGTTTAAGGGCAGATGAATGGTAGAGTAGAGTAGGTAAATTAATCACGGGGAGATGTAGTGATTATAGGTAATTACCACCGGAAAATTTGGAAGAAAAGTTGGCGGCATTGCGCATGATTTGGACGCGTTGAGTACAAGATAATCGGGAAGAAGAACGCATGTCTAGATTATAGTTAAAGGGACGCTTAGCGGGGTTGTCATCGTTGTATTGATCATCTTCGCATCCATCACCTCTGTCGTAACGAGGTTTTGTGGACTTGCGTTTTTTTTTGGTAGAGGTTAACATAGCTTCACGGTGTAGATTAAGAAGGGATTCACCACGGTTTTGGAATAGGAGTTGGTTAGCTTCATGTAGACGAGCAGCAGCGGCAGCATCGACATGGGAATCAGAATGGGGAATAGATTGAGAGGGGGAGGGAGTATTAGGAGAATCGGGAATACCGAGTATGGAATTCTGGAGGCGTTTTTGTCGTTGGTCAAAAGTCTCGGTCCATAATTTAGCAGTGGTACGACCAGCGGAAGAATCATTCGCCTGAGCGCGTTTAAAAGCTTGTAATCGACGGGAAGAGTTGAAGTGAGTGGGGCGTGGTTTGGAGGGGTCTAATCGAGAGGAAATATCGTTGGAGGAGGGAAGCTGTAGCATCCATTCGGCTCTTTTTAAAGGGGAGGAGGGGAGAGAAGAATCCCGAGAGTGGTAAGGTTTAGTTTGACAGGTGTTGTCATTTTGATGGGTAATGATTAAGCCATGGGTGGGGCAAGGTTGTGATATACGAGGGGAGTTGAGAGAAGGTTTTTGGGGAGAAATTTGGGGTAGGTCTGAGGGAGTACTATGGTTGATAGTATGATGATTGGGATGGGTGAAGGGAAGTTCCTCAAAGACGGTGGGTAAAGTTGGACCGATGATTGATTTAGGCCTAAGAGGAGTGGAAGATTGATTAGAAGGCGAAGAAGATTCTAAGGGGCAGGATAAACGATTTTGAGAGTCGGGATCAAGGGTAGAATCAAGAGGAACTGAAGAAGTAACAGGTAACTCATGAGATGTAACGGAAGGTAAAGCGGGACCGATAATTTTTCGTGGCACAGACACGGGAGAAGTAGGGGAAAAGTCCGACATAACGCGACAAGGTGACGCGCTAGAATATGCGCGTACAGGAATAAACGTGTAAAAGAATTAAGATGAGTAAAAGGTAAAGGGAAAGGGAAAAATGGAATAAGGAAAAGCTGATGATAAGGAAAAATTTTCAAATTTTTTTTTTTTGCTTAAAAAAACGGCCAAGGGTCGGAGGAGAGGATTTACCGAGCCGGAAGGGGGCACGTGACGGAAGAGGGTAAATTTAGGCGAGGGGAAAGGGAATTTTGGGATTTAAAGGGCGATATTTTGGGGGAAAAAACCAAGTTTTTCATGAATCAACGTTTGGGGTGGATAAAGTTAGCGAGATTTAACGGACGTGGAAAATTGGGAAGGATTCTCGAGATTTACGGGGTAAATTTAAGGCCGAGGGGAGGAAATTGGATTGTGTGGACACGGGGGATTTTTGAAGAGCGAGCCAAGGGCTGGAAATTAAGGATGGGGGAAGCAAAGGGAGAGGTAGTTGAGAAAACGGCTAAGCAATTACACAAGGAAGCGATTAAAGCAGCAAAGGCTAAAAAGTTTGCGGAAAAGCAAGCCAAGGCAGGAGGGAGTAGTAAGGATAAACGAGTCGAAGGAGGGGAGGGAACAAAGCGGGACAAGGGGAAGGGAGGGGGGGGAATAAATGAAGAGTGGGTGGATTGTACGGTAGCGGGACAGCGCAAGGTATTGGGGAGTCTTGAAGAGGAGATTCACCGGGCTTATATACCACGAGTGGTGGAATCATCTTGGTACGATTGGTGGGAAAAGGAAGGGTTTTTCAAACCGGAATTCCTGGAGGATGGACGGGTTAAAGCAGAGGGATATTTTGTGATTGCGGTACCACCGCCTAATGTTACGGGGAAATTACACTGTGGACATGCCTTGGCGAATGCTTTGCAGGATTGTTTGATACGATGGAATCGGATGAAGGGAAAGACGACATTGTTTATACCGGGATGTGATCATGCGGGGATAGCGACACAAGCGGTAGTGGAAAAGATGTTATGGAGACGTGAAAAGAAGAGTCGACATGATATTGGAAGGGAGGAATTTGTGAAAAGGGTTTGGCAATGGAAGGATGAGTATAGGGGAGAGATTAATCGGGTATTTCGACGAATGGGAGGATCGTATGATTGGAGTAGGGAAGCGTTTACGATGGATGAGAATTTATCTAAGGCGGTGATTGAAACGTTTGTACGATTGTATGAGGAGGGGTTGATATATCGATCGAATAGGCTGGTGAATTGGGATGTTAGTTTGGCGACGGCATTATCAACTTTGGAAGTTGATACGATGGAATTGACGGGAAGGACGTTATTGGAAGTACCGGGGTATGATAGAAAGGTTGAGTTTGGAGTATTAACGTATTTTAAGTATGAGATTGAAGGGAATGGAGGGTATATAGAAGTAGCGACGACAAGGCCGGAGACGATGTTGGGGGATACGGCTATAGCGGTTAATCCAAGGGATGAAAGGTATAAGAAATTGATAGGGAAGAAGGTGATACATCCATTTAGTGAAAGGGAGATACGGATAATTGGAGATGAATATGTTGATATGGAATTTGGGAGTGGAGCAGTGAAGATAACACCGGGACATGATGGGAATGATTTTGAGATAGGAAAAAGGCATAAACTTGAATTTATAAATATATTTGAGGAGGATGGGACGTTGAATGAGAATGGGGGGAAGTTTAAGGGAATGAAAAGGTTTGAGGCGAGGTATAAGGTAGTTGAAGAGTTGGAGAGGATTGGGTTATTTGTTAAGAAGGAGGATAATGCGATGAAAGTTCCGATATCGTCAAGGAGTGGAGATGTGATTGAGCCTATGATGAAACCACAATGGTGGATGAAGATGAAGGGAGGATTGAGTGAGGGGGTTATTGAAGTGGTGAAGAGAGGAGATATTTGTATTCGACCCAGTAGTGCAGAGAAGAGTTTTTTTAGGTGGATGGAGGGTATAGAGGATTGGTGTATATCACGACAACTGTGGTGGGGACATCGAATTCCTGCGTATAGGGTGAAGATTGGGGAAGGGAAAGGGAAAGGAAAAGAAGATGGAGAAGAGGAAGAGAAGTGGATTGTTGCGAGAAATGAGGAAGAAGCCAGAATTAAGGTTGCCCAGGAGTATGGGGACAAAGATATGGTGATAGAGCTTGAGAGGGATGAAGATGTGTTGGATACGTGGTTTTCGTCGGGACTGTGGCCGGTATCGACGTTGGGATGGCCTGAACAAGGACGGGATTTTGAAAGACTGTTTCCCATGAGCATATTGGAAACAGGATGGGACATTCTGTTTTTCTGGGTTGCGCGAATGATCATGTTCAGTTTGAAGCTGACCGGCAAAGTTCCCTTTTCCGAAGTTTACTGTCACTCGTTGATTCGGGATTCTCAGGGGCGTAAGATGTCCAAATCTCTGGGAAATGTCATTGATCCAGTCGATATAATGGATGGAATTAGCCTGCAAGGGTTAAATGACAAGTTGTCGCTGGGAAATCTAGATCCAAAAGAGCTCAAATGCGCCCTGAAGTTTCAGCAAACTGCATTTCCACGAGGTATTCCGGAATGCGGATCCGATGCTTTGCGATTTTCCCTGATCCACTATACGACCGGAGGAGGAGATATATCATTTGACGTCCAGGTAATGCAAGCCTACCGCCGATTCTGCAACAAAATCTATCAAGCTGTCAAGTATTTGCTGGGTAAAATCGGTGATAATTCTCCTTTGGATTCTGGTCTTCCCTGTACCCTGCCGCAAGCCTGGATTCTTCACTTGTACTCTTCAACATGTCGCGATGTCAATTTAGCTTTAACTAACCGGGAATTTGCAAAATCGGCCCAAATCCTCCACCAGTTCTGGCATGACCACCTGTGCGATGTATTTATCGAATCGTCAAAATTCTTCCTGCAACATCCCAATTCACCCCAAAGATCATCCTTCTTATCGACCCTGTATACGTGCATCGAAGGAGGCCTCCGCTTAATCCATCCTTTTATGCCCTTCTTATCCGAAGAATTGTGGCAAAGATTGCCCCGTCAATCTTCATCTCCAAAAAGTATCATGATCGCTCCCTATCCCGAATACTCTTCCCAGCTATTCAATGTTCAAGCCTTTGAAAACTTCGAAATAATCCTCTCCGTAGTTCGTGCTCTCCGCTCCCTAATGGCCGAATACCATCTCCTGGAACACACTTCGTGCTTCATCCAATCTTTCAATGACACTTACTACAATCTTCTTCTGGATCACCAAGATTGCATCAAGTTTCTATGCGGCAACAAATCCATTGACCATCTAACCTTGCTCAACCAATCTTCTCAAACTCCTCAGGACTGTGCGGTTCATGTTATTTCTTCCCATCTCATCACCTTCCTTCACGTCAAAAATCAACTAAACCTTGAAACCGAAATCCCCAAACTCAAATCAAAGTTGGAATCCCTTTCTCAAGCTATTCATCGCCAATCTACCCTGATAAATGCCCCAGAGTTTTCCAATTCTGCTTCTCCCAGCGTCCAACACCTCGAACTCCAAAAACTAAAAAATTATGAAGCGGAGATGATCAATCTCCAAAACAGTCTTGCCCAATTCCAGAAAATGTCCCTTGATCCTTAATCTTCCCTCACCTTCATCTCTTCAACAACTACAATTCGGACATTCAATTCCTTCTCTGTTCCCCATCTTGTTCAATTTTATGCCCTTTTTTTCCCTTAAACATCTCTCATGATATGTATCTCCACACGAAAATATTACTCTTTTTTCTCCCTGCTCCCCCTCCCTTACCCTTCCCTCCATCTGATATTCTCTCCACATCCTCCACAAACTTTTACCCCCATCCACACTCAAAACTTCCCTTCTACATATCCCACATTCTCCATTTTCCTTCATTCTCCACCCCCGATTTCTCGCCCTTAAATTCCCCTCCAATACCCGATGAAAATCCCCTTCTATAAACCCATTCGATATCCCCCGTATTCTTAATTCTCCCGAATACTCCGTAAATATATCATTTAATATTCGTCGATAATCCCCTAAACTCGTCCATCTCTTATTCGTATTACCCACTAATCCCTCCAAAACTCGTAAAACCCTTCCCTTCACCTTTTCTCTTGCTACCTTTCTTGCCCTCTCTTCATCATCTTCACAATACATTATCATACTCGAACATAATAATATCCCAAACCCCCTTCTTAACATTAACCTTAACCCTTCTCCAAACCTTAAAAGTCCTCCACTCTCCCCTCCCTTTAATCGCCCTTTTTCCCTCACAAAATACGCCAAATTCATAATATTTGTTAACAACTTTACCCATCCTTCTTCATTCCATTCATAATAATCCAATTCCTCATCTTGACTCTTCTTTTCTTCTCTCTTCCCTTTCCTTTCACACACCCAAATCCCAACTTGCACCAACTTCTCCACTTCTTCATACATTTCATCAATGTCATCCTCCATATCCATCCCTTCAACATACGCTTTATACCCATCAAACCTTCGACTTATCATCTCCATTGCTTCCCTTTCATCCCCATTCTTCGTTATCATCACCACTACTGCATCAATCGCTCCCTTCTCTTCCATATACTTTATCATCTCCCCGTCATACCCACCTTTCCAATCTCCTCCATTCCGTAAAAATTCCACCGTATAATCCCGATCGTATATACACAACAACTTAATATACTCCCGTCGAAGCTTTTGCTCACTTCTTTCACTTATCTCCACTTCTTCCTCTTCCATCCCCCTCCCAAATATCTCTCCAAGAAACCTATAGCATAATCTATCATGTCCTTGTAATCTCAAATAAAATGCTTCCAGTAAATCTTCCCCCCCTTCCTTACCCATAACCCTTACAATCCTTTCCACGTCCACTTCCGCTAAATTAATCGCATTATCCAATATTGCTTTAACCATTTCCTCTCGTTGTCGCAAACTATTACTACTTTTCATCTCCTTCACCATATCATAAACACAATCAATCACCCCATCTTTTTCTTCCTCTCCCCTAAAATACGTTTCCATCAACCCCGAATATCTCCTCAACTTTTTATATATCGACCTTAACACCCGGAAAAATTTCGCCTCTTCCAACTTTTCAATTATATCCTCCACATTCCTCGGTTGATACTTCGACATTAAATATTCCACACTTATCTGACAATCTTCCCTTACACTATCATCAACATATTCACATAATCGTAAAATCACTTCGTTCAATTTAGCCTCCGGTAGAACTAAAAACTGCGGAAATTTCGCCACATTTTGCCCAATAAACATGTATAAATACGTCCGATCTTGTTTCGAAAACCCTTCCTCCATCACACTACTCATTACACTCATAATATACTGTCTCGATATTATTCCTTCATTTCTTCCATTTTTATCATACCCTCTACCCTGCCCATTTCTTTCCATACCTTCATCTTCCTCATTGAAAAATCCATCCTCAAATGCTTCATTCATAACTTTCAAAAAACTCCCCGCATCAAATCCAAGTATCAGCCTTAAATACGGATATGCTTCTCCCCCTAGATCCCCCAATCCTGTGCTTCCAATATTCATTCCCCGTCTCCATCCCTTCGAATCCGATGAAAATATAAATTTGTATAATTTCACCTTAATATCCCATGCTTCGTTCATTCCAATTTCTTCCCCATTGGGATAATATCTACCCGTAAGTGTATACGCTAAAAACGGAAACATTTTCATCCCAAACTGATACTCTGCTTCCTCCGCATACGTTTCCCCATTACTCTTCTTCCTATCCTTCATTACCCGTTCAACTATCTTGAGAAACTCAATTAACGCTGTCACTCCATCATTCATTCCTCTTACCCACACGTACGCCAATCCATCATATAAGTGTAAACTTTTACACTTGTTCGTTAACTTATCAATGTCTAATGATCTCACGTCCAACCGGCACACCATCCTTTCAAGTCTATTCCCTTTTTCTTCCGTTGCGTATAAATCAATCACCCTTTTAGATACCGTCGCTGGTATATAACTAATCATCCTGTCTAAAATGTATATCTCCAATACCTCCAGATATACCTGTAAAAATCCCCCTTCTTCAACCATCTCAAATATATCATCAAAAAGAAACTCCATTTCATCAAGTGCTAAACATGCCTCAAAGTAAACTTGTATCACTTTTTCAACCTTTTCCTGCTTTTCTCTCCACTCCTCTTCCCCCCAATTCCTACTCACCCTTAACAAATCCGTCAATGATTCTCTCATAATCTCAATTAATCGCTTCTTTACCATGCTTTGTCGACTCATATCATCCCGCGGTAATCCTACCGTCTGTATATCTCCATTCCCTTCATAGTACCCGAGTCCTAACTTTATCCCATTAATGTAATCCTTCTTCCCCGTTAATCTGCCCAAACAATCTTTCCAATTATACCACGCTCCACATGATACCTCGTTAAATCCCAAAAAGAACAATTGTCCTCTGTACGCTTGTAAACTCATATAATACCCTTCAAATAACGAATCTCTATTCTCTTCCCTTTCCCATTCGTCATTTTCCCCTGTTTGAACCCGAAAGCGAAATAACGATCGATGATAAATGTGCTTGTTCAACATATCAAACGTACCCGTAACTCTCAATGGCTTCTCTTCCAGCATAATTAACCTTTGACTACCCGTTAACACCGCTATCACCGCTTTATTCACCCACTGTGCCGCTACAATAACTTCATTACTCTTCCAATGGCTAACCCGCTCAAACACAAGTTCACGTCCCTTGTCACTTTGCCAATTTATTACGCAAACTTCCAAAATTTCCACCACCTTATCCCAAGTGTAAACTAATTTTGCGCTGCATTCACAAATGCCACCTAAATATTTCCTACCATTCTCCTTGTAACCCACCGGAAACCATGACAAGCTCCCCGCCAAGTTCAATTCATCACTGTCAGTATGATGTCCTCGCAATCGCTTAAGCTGAGTCTCCGGACTTGGTGTTAACGTTAAAATCACCAGTAATTTAGGTGTTAACAACGCCGTTAAGCCAATACTATCCATGTAATTCGTTTTCCCTTCAACCGTTAACGGTGCAAATGCCAGTATAGGTAAAAATCGCCCATTATGCTCTGTGCTATTCGAATATTTCCCCAAAATTCTCGATGTTTTAACCATCCTGGCTATAGCTCCCAGACCTTTCGTAGCGATGTGAGAAAATACCATACCTTTACTATCAGCTGAAACAAGCGCCGTGTGTCTTTGGTTCAAGAAGCCAATGTGAATAATCGCCGTCCCCACCAAATGTCCTTCATTACCCGATGTGACTGTACCATTCTCTTTGACCGGTAATATATGCATTAGATACTTGTTACTACGACTCAATTCCCATGTGAATATGTGCCCCGACTCATAACCCCCCGCAACAATCAATCCATCGGCTGATAAAGCAATTGCCGATATACCACCGTATTCACCCGTCCTTAAGCCGCAACCACCACTCATAATGTTTACCAGAGCTTCACTTTTGTCAAAGTTAAGAATTAACCCTCTAGATGTTCCAACACAAATAGTCGATGCCACAACTAAACAGGTAGCATGCCCATAATCACGTTTACCCGTATCTGAAAACAGTAGAGATGAAATTTTTCGCAATTTAGCCCATTTCATCGATTCACGTAACGGATGAAACTGTGAACTAGTTGATAATGATGCAAGTCTAGCACTGTGCACAACACTAGCAGATGACTGGGTCCCTCTTCCATTATCCGCCCCAACTGGTGTGAAATAGCGAGAGCCAAACGAAGAAATCCTTCGATCTGCAAGAGATGCCGAGCTAGATAATTGAGGTGAAGCTGAGCATCGAGACGTAGCGCTCGTAAAATTTAAGCGCGAATTGGTACTTTCCTATATCCAAAAATAAGTCAATTCGTGAGTAAATCTGTCAAAAAAACTCCACCACATAAACATTTCAATACCTGAATTGAAATAAATTCATTCTCAAAGGATTGTTCAGCATTTTGTGTATCGGAGTAATTCCGTGTAGAAGATGAATCGCGACTTTGGCGTGTGTTATCACCATGGGGAATTCTGGAGTGAACACCTGAACTTTCATGAGGATGTCGCTTAAAGGTAAGACTAACATGACTGATAAGATTATCCGCGTTAACCTCAACATCATTATCCGTTGACAATTTGACATAATTTTCCAAGTTTGGCTCCGAGGAATAGTGCGAAACCTGTGAAACGGCAAACTCATCGCGTGCATCTGACGAAATTCTACCCAGATTACCATTAACGGGTAGTGAGAAATCTTCCGTTTCGAATTTTAAATCATAATTTTTAGGCTTCCGGCCCATTGAAAACCAAACCCATGCACATTTCTGTTTATCAAAATTATCCCTTATGAATCAATGATTAACTAGATTAATCGATAACACGTTTAAAAGCCCCCACGACTGATGTTCACGGTAAACTTGTCTCGTATTACACGAATACTAAAAACACCTTTTGACCGAATCTATACAGCTAACCCAAACCAGACTGTTTCCATTAATAGATCGATTAAACTTTAAAATTTTTTTCAATCACAAATCTTTCAATATCCATCAACATTTCTCATTCCGTCAAGTAAAGTATGCTCCATCATATGTAAAAATTGTCCAAGTGATCTTGCCTATACTACTTTTATTATGTAATCATACATTTGGGTGATGGATGCAATGTCCCCAAGGGCGAGGGTAGGTCTAGTGCAAGATTTGTGCAGACTGGTATAGATTAGTATAAACTATATCTGTATGATGTGAATGATATTGTTCTATTAATGATAATTAGTCGTTAAATGACAATAATACTGGTTTGGTAAAATATAATAATTCCATTCCTAAACTATGCAAGTCATTTTAACTATCAATTACCCTTTTAAATGGATTGCTACCAGAATATTGAAGTCAAATTTATACAAGCTATCATTAAATAAATTTAAATCTAGTGGTCACTTTTACCTTGGAACTATCTCTAAAAGCCTTTCTTTTCTTTTCCAATACATTTTTCTTTTTTCACTTCGCAACTTTTATCCTCCCCACATGTCCCATATTGCACGTGATGACCATACATTTACAATTGGGAATGATATTAGTTGAGGTAGAATATAAGATAATATATCAGTAGACACACATAGACATTGTTTATATTACTTTATAACTGGCCTTTTAAAATCACCTTTCCACTATCTATTCTACCAGATTAATCTTTTAACTGTACCCTAATCTACAATTTTCTCAAATACCTCCCCCTATACACTTATTTGATTACATCATATCACATGACTACGTGGGCATTGTATAGGAATTGATTTGGTGGCTGTGCCAAGTTAATGAAATCTAAAAATGTATTTTTAACAATTAAAATTCTACACCAAAATTATCTTGCATATCCTTCTTTTCTACGCTTTTATTCATACGGTAAGTTTTCTCTACTTCTCCCACTGCTTTTGATCATTTTTTATAACATGCACTGCCTTTCATTAGCCACATCCGTTAGGGGTATATGGGTAGCGCAGATCTCGAGATCTGTGGCGCAGCTGGAGAGGGGAAAGTTTTTGAGTTTATTGGTAATATAGATAATTGTCTAAACCAAAGCACGTTAAAATCATTGATTTAACAAAGTTTATTCCAACTTAACCCTTTTGTATCTTACGCTTGTCTTGGGCAGTTTGTACTTCCCTTTATTTAAATCGAGTTTTGCTTCACTTTTTTTCATCTAATATATCGGGTGAGGGGCGCGTTTCGTGCTTGGGGAATGTTCCCCTGATCTATTCAAGTTTTCGTATACTTCTCTTCATCTTTCAGGCGTTTTGTCTTGTCGCTTTTTCTCGTTTAACAGTCGGTGTTGTCATTAAAGCGCAAAAGTTAATTTACCTATTTCCCTTTACTTCATGGTTCAATCGGTATATTTCTCACCAACACTATATTCATTCTATATACCCGATTAATCCTTCCAAACTATCTAGATCCTTTATTCTCCTTGATATAGTTTCTGCAAAAATTCTCCCTCATCTTATAATATATATTCTTGCGACTAAGAATGTTAACGTTTAATTACTTTTTTTCTAACTATACAAAATATTTCATACTATTTATTATTTTGCTAGCAAGTGAATGCTATGCACTTAAATTTGAAATTCGCTCTCATCCGGGTCCCGAGTCAAAACAGTATGAAAGATGTATACAAAACTTTGTCATGAAAGACCAACTGGTCGTAGTCACTGTCAAGAGTGATGGTGAGCGTGGAGATGGTCAATTTTTAAATATGATAGTACGTGACTTTTTTTACTCCTTTTCTCGTTTACATAAAACAATCACTATTTTTCCCTTCACACACCCACCATTTTCTAATTTTTAACAATGTTTTCTCATAGATACGAGATAACTTGGGCAATAGTTACGCCAAAGCAAAGGATATAGTGTACGATAATCGTTACGCTTTCAATGCCCTGTCTCACGGATTTTTTGAAGTTTGCTTTGAAAATTTGGAAAGGACTCCTGATGGTTACTTTCATCATGATCCAACTAAACCATATCGATACGTTGAGCTGGACATTAACGTGGGAGCTGATGCTAAAGATTGGAGCTCGGTACAATCGACTGAAAAGTTGCGACCTATGGAGCTGGAGCTTCGCAAAATTGACGCAATTATCGGAGAAGTTGTTGACGAAATGGATTACCTTCGATCTCGCGAGTTAAAACTTCGCGATACAAATGAAAGTACTAATGAACGTGTTAAATGGTTTGCCCTAAGTACTATGGGTGTTTTGGTTGGTTTAGGTGCATGGCAAGTATTATACTTGAGGGCCTACTTCAGGTAACGTGTGATTTCTTTTAATAAACCTACAACTTCTCCAATATAACCTGTTATACACTAACCAAACCATAGATCGAAGCATTTAATTTGATAAACTTACTAATACTATGTTAACCTTACCAATCAAATTTGTGTAAACTTAACTTCACCCTGACCATGTGTAGTTAAGTGAATGAATCATTTCATGAACATAATTATCTCCAATTTATAAAATATGTAAAATAATGAAGTGATAATATTACCTTTTAAATAAATTTAACACCAACTTACCTACATATAATCATCCATCCACCTACACATAACATCAACACCATTTAACCCTTTCCCCCCTCCTCCCTACTGTGCCACAATTTACACCGCCTCACTATGTTCCGCCCACGCGTTCTCCGGAAGAACCAAATAACCCGTATAATACACCAATCCAGTAGGAACTCCAGACTCCTTGCTTTCCTAAATCGCCGTAGGGCTGAAGCGTGAATGCGATTCTGATTTTTCCAATTACGTCATGCGTTGGTGCACTTGGTCTTTGCTGGGCAACCGTTTTCGTGTATTGAAAGTGTAAATATAAACAATCTTTTTGGGATCAAAAAAATCGTTGCTTGGAAGGGCTTGTGCGGCGCTGTACTAACTAAACTTGTCCTGCATTGTGCTGCATTGCACTGCGCTGCGTTTTCTTGTTTTGTGCTACCTTCTACTATACTATTCTATTTTTGTACTTTTTTACTTCTCCCTCTGATTCTTCTACATCTTCTTTTTCGTGTGTTTTCAATACTCACTAACCTCTACCCTATTTACGTTAATCCTTCTTTCATTTATTCTTCAGTTTCACACTCTTTATTAAACTTCTCTTTTCTCTTGTACCCCCCAACCCATCTTCCCATCCTTGTGCATTTCCTCATGCTTTTTACTTCACATTTTTCCCTTGTACTTTAACTTTATCTACGATCTCACTCATCTTTCACAAAGTTATTTCCATCATCCAAATCTCCCATCTAACTTATCTTTCATTACCTTTATTCTCTTCTTTTACACATACATCATCATTCACCTTCCCATTTATACACGTTTACCTCTCCATTAGCAATTAAGTTCAACACTTTTACTTTCATTTTTCTTGTTCAACAGTACTTGCGCTTTAATATTATACGGAAGATATTTGCTCAAGTACTCACAATCATGGTTTCAAACATTTCTACCGATAACGGGGACACTTCTCATAAACGGACTGCTCGATACACCGAAAATGAAGTTCGCCAATGGATAGAAACCGTACTCAAGGAAAACCTTCCGAATGATGACCTCTTTAAATGCCTCAAAGACGGTACAATCCTTTGCAGGTAAGTTTTAACCTAAGTTTATTCCCGTTTTTGTCAATCTGTCCCCTTCATCACAACCTTTCAACTACTATCCCGTGAGTAATTCATTTCTAATATTGCCTACTAGACTGTTAAACTTAATACTACCGTCACCAGGTGTTAAATTTAAACGATCTACTACACCTTTTGTACACATGGAAAATATTTCAATCTTCCTGCAAGCCTGTGAATTACCGCCATTCAATCTGCCCGATCACGACCGATTTTGTACTGTAGACCTTTACGAATCGAAAGATCACACACAAGTTTTACAGTGTCTTGGTGCTTTTAGCCGCGTTGCTCATGTGTTAAATCCACAAAATTTCAAAACCACAATAGGACCAAAGTCTACAACACCTCTACCTCTCCCTTCCTTTAGTCCTGCTTCCAACGATCCACCTCCCTTGAGTAACGGCGGTACTAGTAGAGCCAATTCAATTAGTGGAAAGGCTTCCTTCAAATCACATTCTTGTCGAGACATCTCATACACTGCTAGCCATCAAAACCCTTTAAACTTAGCAGCCGGAAAGAAATCCGGGTCATTAAGCAACGTATCAAGTCCAGTCGGTACCAGAAATTCCATCAACCCAGCTTGGAACTTCGCTCAGTATGGTAAGTAGTCAAAATCAAGTTTATAACAATCTGTTTATTATGTTCTCCAAACTTAAACTAAATATATCTCCAGGTTACATGGGAGGTGCAAGTCAAGGGAACCAGTGCATCACCTTTGGAGGTCGACGACAAATAACGTCGACATTTGGTGTTAACTCTCAAGCCGAAAGAGAACGAAAGTTGGCTCAGTTTAATATCGATAGGGAACGCAAAAACCAGAGGGCGCAAGATGATGATGTTCAGAAAAAAGTTGATCGTGATGCTTTGATTGAAGAAGAACAACGTGAAGAGGAGCGTCGATTAGCCGAAGTGACTGAAAAGCTTCGCTTAGAGCAAAAAGAACTTGTCGAACGCCAGAAAAGGGAATGGCAAGAACAAGAACGACAATGGATTGCTGCTGAAGAGAAACGGTATAGAGAGGAAAAAGAAGCCCAAGAAAAATTAGAGCTTGAAACCAAACAGAGATTGGAGGCCAGCAGTCTTAAGTTACGCGGGCAATACTTAAGTGAATATCTTAGGGAAAACAAATCTTCCCCTAACTCTTCTCGCAGTACGCACTCCACATCGACTACGCCCACCTCGGCATCCCCGTCGTCGACAAAGTCGCCAATGACCGATACAGCTAGCTTACAGCGTATTCGCGAGTTAGAGAAATTGTTAGTTGAAGCAAAGGCAAGGGAAAAGCAATACTTGAAGGAACGCAAGGAGCGCATGCGCCGTGAAGCTGAAAAATCTCACACCCCTCCAGCAAGCTCATTTACCGTATAAAGCAGCTAACTGTCCAAACGGGACAATGTAAAAAATTTTCATTCACTCGGTTAAACAGCGCGACAGGCGAGTCCACAGACAATGAAAATATGCAAAATTGTCTCAACGCCTGATGAACCAGCTATTTAGTTAATGCTGTCACCTGTGCAGGCAAATTCCAGCGCAAGCTCAACCTTACTCAAGGTGATTGTTAAAAGCATTGTCTCTTGTGGCATGCCACGATTCTCCCTGATTTTGGAATGATATGAACAAAATATTCACTAATGTAGTCTTTCCCTCACTCTGATGAACTAATACTTCAAAATGATGGTTGATTGAATGATCTAGTAATACCCAAGACAATGCATCAGGGGTGCAAGCACGCTACTTCAAAGTAACGGTTGACACACGGATTGGAAATTAAAGCTTAGTAGACGTCGGCATCAAAGTAAGCAAGCGAGAATGGAAAAACGAAATCAGCACCGGAGAGGCTATCCAAGGGCTTCTACACCTCGAGCACATTGATGTACGTAGCAAAGCTCGAGATAATGCACGAACTAAATCGTGAGTAGGAATGCCATATGAAATAAATGGCTTGACGTTTAATGTTGCTGACTCGCGAAAATTGGCCACGAGTAGATGAGAAAGAATATTCACTAACATTGTGGACGCATGGGAGTGCATTTACCTATATGCATACCATAGTTTGGTCAAAGACGGAATAGGTGATGCAGATGATTGAGCGTGAAAGAAGTCGGAGCCAGCAGGGTTTGATGGACCGTCCCGACCTAATGGAATACTTTTAACCAATACGGCAGTATATTTGATCAAAAAAGCACGGAAGGAGAAGTAGCGGGCAATTGGTAAATGAATCCATCAAATTGAAGGATGGGGCGAACCGATTCGCAATCGATGAGTCTAAAAAAGTTTGAGTAAATGAGTTTTTGTTTGGGAAGTGATTGACGTATTGAGACATTGTAGATCAACGCAGTGTATACGTGTGTACGTACCGCAGGTAACTTGGGAATTATGACGGAAACAGTGGCGAGAAAATTAATCGTAAAGTAGGTCAGATCGTAGTGAGTGTAATGAGTACTCGTGAGGAACAATATAACGGGAACGATGAGAAGAAACTTTTTGGTAGGGGTATATTGGTCACCGTTGTCAATTTGTTCCCACATGTTAAGGTTATCGTATGCGCCGGAGTTAAAATCAAATGGTATTCCACGAACCCAGTGGAACATGAGGTAAGATCCAAACATGTAAGATATATTAGTTAAAGTCCATGATATTTCTTGGGTTACACCGGGGATTATATCGAAAAAAATTTTTAGACAAGCAATGAGAACGATATGAATCATCCAAGCACCTGAAGTGTCGGCGAATCAGTGACTGTTGGAAGCTGTGAAATCAACGTTATGAATGTGGGTAAACGTGGAAAGCAGGGGGTTAAGTTTGGAGAATTGTAAGATTAAGGTAAAAGGGAAGTAAAGGAGATTCCGTGATACTAACCCTTAGCATTAACCCACTCAGCGTTAAAGTTGGGAAGAGCAGCTTGATCATTCATGCGCTCTAGCGATTCAGGGGGTTCAGTATAGACGAAACTGCCGGATCTCTGGCGCTTAGAAATTTCCGTTAATAAGCTCATGGTTTAGAGTGTGAAGGAAGGAAAAGAGCAAAGTATTGAGGATACGGGGGAAGGAAAATGAAGCTGGTGAAGTTTCGGTACAGGAATGCTGGAGAGGTTGGTTATCAGGAGTGATGGATGATGGAATTGAATGATGAAGAAAGGTTTCAGTAGAGAATAGTTAGAATAGAGGATGGAATGATTGAGTGAACTTGACGGAAATAACAATGTAGAGAGTTTAATGAGTCCAGCGTACGAATTAAAATGTAGATACAATTGCAAAAGAGTCAAGTTACTCGTAGAATGGATTCGCTTGAGGCATACGATATTGATAAAGGCAAGAAATAGGAAAAGAATTTAATGCAAAACAAGCGAAAATGCGTTGAATTCAACTTGGCGGACACGATAATTGGGGGAGGTAAAAGAAGACGTAAGTTACTAAATACTATGAGTTAACTGTTAAACAAATGGTAAATTGCCATTTACGAAGTATATTTAGCAGAGAATTTTCAGGAAAAGTGCAAAGTAGTTTTGACTTTTTGATTTGATGGGAAAGTTTAACCATCAGATTGAAACACACACATGAAAATGGATATATCAAATGTAAAGGTAAAAAGGACTAATGAATTGATTGAAACTTCACGAGAGTACGTATACTTTTTATTTGGAAAATGTTGGCACAAAGGATGAATTTACTCAAGTTAAATCAATTATAGAACGAGAAAGGTTTGATAACATGAAGACGACATTTTCATGAAAGCTTTAAAAGTAGAACAAGATTATTTCTATGCTAGTAACAGTGAAACGCGAAGATGAAAGTAAGAAAGAAAGATAAATTTTGTGCGCAACAAGCGAAATTCCCGAATTTAAAGTCACGTTGACAACAGCATGGGTCACGTGTCCACGGAGGGACGGAGACGGGAGATTGATGTTCCGTGGTGGCGGTGTGTGGCGGTGAACGGTTCGACACGCCAACGCGACTGAGATGCTGCAAACGCGAAAAGCTACAAGAATTTTTATCTTCAAATGATCTTGTCTATCTTTTTCCTTCAAACATAAACATAAACTATCTTGTATTTTAACGTTTCCACCTCAATGTTCATTTATCCTACTCCCCTTTCTATTTACTTCATTTCTTCTCCTTACCTCCCCATCCAAGCAATCGTCCCTCCCAAATCCTTATTATCATGATCGTCATGTGATACTTTCTCATGTAAATTTATTTAAATCGCGACAATTTTACTAACCTTTCCTCCCCACAATCACACTATTTCTTTACATTCTTCTCCTTTTCTTCACGCGTTTAATAATGATTTATTTCTTTACTTTCAAAGCTGCTAAATCATGAGTACCACAGTTGATACTGATCATACCTCTTCGCAAGTTTCCCTTAAAGAGCATAAATTGCCAATTCGATCATGGAAGTATGCTTTATTTGAATTTTTTTGGTTCAGTACCTCTTGATATTGTGTAACCATTGTCTTACTCCGTATAATTTTACTCTATCTAGGAAAAAATATCGAAAAATGCGCATTAAATTTCAAGAGGTTATGGACTCTTGTAATGATCTTGTTTTTCGTGAAAAGCATGCTATTTCCATAGCTAAGCGTCTTGGATCCCAGAATGAGTAGGTTTACTCTTATCCCCCTTCCAACTTTATCCTTACTCACCACACATTTTTAGTTTGATCCGAGAAATTTTGCTCGATTTAAACGAATCTTCTCATTTTCCGGATAAATTCCGTCTCCCTTTAAATTCACCTGAAACTGACCTAAAATATTACAATCTCACATTCGATAATTCCATCGATATATCTGATACCCTAAATAAAGAATCTTTTGATACCACACTTGATGATTCTACCTTTTTTTCGGACATTTCTGATGCCAGCCAGAGCGATAAATTAACCACCTATTTACCCGATTCAACCGCTCCATATTCCTCTCGTTTCTCCCTTAATCTATTAGCTAAACGTAAACCAGCATCCTCCGATCAAAGGCTTACGGATACCGATGCTGCTTTAAGAAATCCAGTCTCCGTAATCAATTGGTTACGTCGCTATCAACCTGAAATGCTCACTTCTGACAAACACGTTGTCTCAAAACCTGTCTTCGTACCTAAACCAGGATTATTTCGCAATAAAACCACACCCCTCTCCGCTCCATCTGCATCTCTTGAATCAAGACAGTCCAATCCTTCCAACCTCAGAGGTTCACATAAATCTTCCAACGGCCCCTCCTCCACTGGTGTGTCAAAATTACCTTCAATTCCAAATCAGTCTGATCATTCTAAGCTTTTCCTCGCTAAACCCGACCTATACACTTCTAACTCCGCTACCCCTACCAAGAGAAAACGAGACCCGGATGATTTGTGTTCTGTTACTTCAAAGTATTCCCGGAAAAATTCTCCATCGAGTACCTCAAGTGAACTTACCGCTACCTCTGCCGAATAATTCAGTCTTTAGCCAATAATTCTTTTGCTACATTTTAGCATCTTTATTCGAAAAGACTTGTTCCACTTGCCCGATTCCATTCAGCTTGTTTGTTTTTTTCAATTCTACTCCAGATTAACCTGGCTCGCCTTTAACTTTGCATCACTCTACCCCATGGTTTTGATTCGTTAAACTTACCCGAATTTTGTGGATTTTAATCATCTTCCCTGCTCTTGTGTTTACCGGTATATACTTGATTAATATCTTCTTTCCGTACTCACTGTTAATACGACACTATTTTGGGAATATCCTCTTTGCTTTTCACAATCTATTGAATGCTAAAATTCTATTTTCTTTCACCTTTATGTACACCCCGGTGCACTCTTGCCATATATCTCTATGCCATCTGCAAAATACTGCTACATGGTTACTTGGATGCCCAGATTGACGGACTTGAGTCCTACCATGGAATATGGTAGGACATGCTGCTTTTCGTGATAACTCTGGCATACTGAAATTTTTGGTTAATTATCATCAGCCATCTTTTACTTTTTATGCCGCTTACCATAAAACAACCAAGAGTCAGTGTATCATGGCAGTCATGTGTTTCTTGATTTGATGTTACTTGCTGACCATCTAATATTTCTCGTCATAAAGGTATCAAATTGTAGTTTTCCTCTTACGATGCGAAAAGAATTTTTATTGTAGCTACGCAGCGCAATTAATCGCCATAATTTTAATATATTCGAAGCATCTAGTTATGCTGTCATGTATTCCGAATACATTCATCCAATTCAATTGAGACTAATATCACATATTCATACGAAGGCGTAGTCGACCCTTTTAAGTGGAAGATAGAAGTCCTTACCTTTGTAGTAATCGAGTCTCCATTAATTACTCTAGTAATTACCACCCATTCTTTCAATCTTATGGGTCATTAATATCCTTTTGAGTGAGATGCAAGAGGTAATGTACGAGTAATCCATATGTAACTTCACTGGTAACCTACAAGTTTCTGCCTAAAGTATGTTGGGAAAGTTAATTTCTAAATTTTATTGCTTACTGCATTGCATAATTTTGGAGAACCAAATATTCAACAATTAATTGTTCATTGGACTCTTTGAACTGTAAAACGGTTTCATACAAAGTTATCAAGTTTATTTGAAGTATGTTAATATGTTATACTAAGATGAATCTAGTACTTATTCCCTTCATGATTTTTGGCGTTTCACTCTGTAACGTTATTTTGCACGATAAAATTTTTACCATACTAGTGCGTCAGTGTGGTCAGGTAGCGCCACGTATATTTAATCCTGTTTTAACTGTGTCGCCATCCGGGTTTTTGGTTGTTGCTGGTGAAGACTTGACGGAAGGTGAGTCACCAGATGATCTGTAAGTTGATAAATTCCGAGTCTACAAAGGATTATCTAACATACACGAAGCTACTGGGTCTTTACAATTAAAAAAAATGGAAATTTTTTTGCGAGTAGTAGCGTACCAAGAGACTGGAGTATGAATACAACAAAGTGTAAAGTTTTAATAAAATGTTAATGTAAACTACAGAACCCATTGTTTTCCTAAAACCGGCACGACCAAGGGTAGCACTCACGAGTACAAGTTCCGCTAAATTTTATAAAGGCCAATTTAGACTATCATATAGTGAAGAGGAAAACGAGGTGATGGTACAATTTATGGGAGAAAGTTTGTTAAGGTTTTGCCCGGGTAATGTAAATCATTATTATATACTCACACTATATACCAAGAACAGACACACCTGCATTTTACTTAAGTTATACGCAATTTTACATTAAAAAGTTGTGATTTATGACGTTTATGTTGAGGACTACGGACACATCTATCCCAACGTTCATTTAACTGGGCAAATCAATCAGAAGTACAATAAAGACTTGCGGCACAAAATGAAATTTCAAAAGGCGCCTGGTTTTGCAGGGAAAACTAGAAATTAGCATTGAAAGTTCTTCAAAATTTAGGTATCAAATTATGTAGCAATGAAGAAACTGGTTCAAAATACGTATTGGATCACCAATGTTGACAAAATTACTTATACAAAAAACCCATAGCACGATTTGAAGAACATGACAAATCTACGTATTTTAAGTGTAAATCGCGAATTTAAGAGTATGTACACTCACTATACAAATCTCCCTACTATTTTAAACCCCAGCCCGTGTTGAAACAGGTATATTTTCATTTTTATGTACTCTAAAAGCAATTCCCTGCTTAGAAACTTAACAACCTCCAGCAAGTCTTAACAAACTTGCACAAGTTTGACATCATACACCTACACATGTGAATCCAAAAAAAAACAGTCTAAAACAAAGATACACGATTCGACACCTTCCAGAAATGGAGGGATTCTCAGCCCTACGATGAATCCGGAAGCCGCTGGCACACCAATCCGGAAGGTCTTCCCCGTGCCGAGCCCGTAGGATTACATTTCCTATTTGGGTAATCTATCATCTCCCTTTTGGGTAAAATGTCGGTTAGAGTATAATTTAGTCGTGAGATTTTGTACGGGAATGTTTAAGTTTTTTGATATTTTTTATATTCTCAGATGCTTTAAATTTTGAGGTATTTTGAATTTTTTTACATAATCATTACTTTATCTTGAATGATTTGTGAATAATTTTACATCGCCAACTCTGGAATTTCCTCCAGTCTTGTTATCGTTAATCTATGTGTATGATCATTCGGTAGATGTTTTATCCACCTTAGGTTTTACTCAGGGATCTGTACTTTTGAATATGTCATCGGGGTGTACTTGATTGTCATGGTCATTTTTCATTATTTAACTTCTTTAGTACTGCAAATTCGTGTTTGTTAATGCCTAATCTTTTGGGTAATCTTTTTCCAAAATTATTACATTAAGACTTTTTAGCTTAAATAAAGATGTTCCATGTTAACTCTTGTTATGAGCACGTCAATCAATATATTAAGTTTGATCCGCTCAGACTACAACCATGAACAATCTAATTTATGTAGCATTCTTTACCTTGTTTGTTCAGCCCATGTTTTGTAAATGGTTTTATAGCGACTCTGAATATACAGTAACTTATCTAAATAATTCCATCTATGATTATAAAATCACCATTTATTCAGTGGATCCTAATCTAGATATTTTAAAGCTTAGACATTTCGCAAGGTTGATTCATCAATCCAAATTCCTTATATGTCAATTTCTAAACATTGCGTATTTGTTGCCAATTAGTTTGTATCTCATGGTGCCCAGAGCATACGTTTCCAAAGACTCTGTGATAATACTAATTTATGTGTCTTGACTCCATTTTATGAAGGTGCTATGTACCATTGTAGGATAGTCTATTGAATTTGCCTCCCTTGAGAGTAGCTGAGTTTTGTGGATGCTAATCGTTTTAATCTCTAGCGACCACGGATGCAAATGAAACATACATACTAAATAAATCACTTGATACTCTTAAACGACCAGAGTTTTTCTCGGTTAACCCTATTTCTCCCAATTTAATTAAACCTACATTACCCAACCATTTTCATCTATACTTCCTTGATGATGAAAGAGACACAAGTTACCTTGCACTCATAAGTAAGACGCTGGAAAACCATAGTCTTATGCAGAACGTACTTGTGCGTGGTAAGTTTAATTCGTTTAATACCAATAAACATTATCTTCAACTTGCACAAAATCAATGTGTCTATGAAACTCGAAAATTACTGAGTGATATTGATTTTACCAAGCCCTATTTTTCTTCAATCCCTCTCAAATGAAAATATTTGCAGGGTTCCCAGTGTAAATATTTATCCATGATAATTACAGTTTATTCGGCTCATTAAAATATTAAATGTCAAATATTTCTCTAATCGAAAAAGTATGAAGGTACTCGCATTACTTTTACTTTCATGAGCTGAAATTTAGCATAATACCTTAAAAACGTCTTTAGTCTGTCATCCTAACCAGAATCTATTACGTTATGAGTAATTTACGGAATGTCGGACTCAAATATCTCATCACGCTTAACTATGCCCGTTTTTTGCTGGGTTAAAGTAATTCTTTCATAATATTTGTTTCTGATTGTAACGTGTGGTGTGTATGTGAAAAGAGTATAAATTACCCAGCTCCATGAAAGCAGCATAAACCTTCCATAGTGTAATGGAACATGTAAAATCCATTTAAAACTTTCATTTATTTTTATCATGCACTAAACTACTCTAGTTTATACAATTTCCTTGCCTAGTTGCTTTTAGATGTACCGTCTCAATGGCCTATACAACCTAATTTATATCAAAATTTTAAAATTGGTATAATTGTTATTCATAATAAAGATAGCAATGATAAAATTTAATACTCACTAAACAAACTCCATCTTAGACAAACTTTTCATATGTGATGTCCACCAAGGAAATAAATTGGGAAAACTCCCGTAAAGATTGCCCTTTTCGAAATCGTGAAATTATAATTAATTGATGCCAGACAGCTTGACCAACACCAATTAATGCAACTTTATCCTCGTTCCACTCATTTTTACGAACTGTTGGATTTTCCCCCAGTTGTTGCAGTAAACAAGACCACCATTGTTTAACTATTCCCACCCATACATTATGCTGATAATTTAACACTTTTTCAGTTTTGGTTATATCTTTTTGAATTCGTTCATCATTGCTTCTTATTGTGAGACCTTTCATTTGGTTGACAAAATCATCTCTAAACAACATTTGTAACTTTTTTGTCTTCTTTGAATTGATCGGAGCTGTATAACACTTTAGCAGTGTCAAGCATACCTTTTCAACTTTTTCTATGTGTAAACTTTCCGGTAAAACTTTGCTTTCCATCATGGAGACTGCACTTTTAATATCTCTAATTAAGTTTTTAATCAATGTGTATAATGCCTTGTTAATCGGTACCGGTAATTGTTCAAGAACTTCATTATAGCTTTTCGCATTCTGGATTTTCGCTATTGCAACACTTTCCTGAAATTGCACCTTGAATTCCCTGGGAATACTCTTAGATGTCATATCACTCTCGCTGTGTTTTTCTGACTCGTGATTATTTGAAGGGCTGTCCAGTTTCATCTTCTATTGATGTTGTAATTTTTGTGATTTTTGATAATGTTAAAATCCTTGGGGTAATATATTTTAGGAATATTTCGTGCAAACTAAATCCCCTTGTTCATGAATCATATTACTGCTATTTATAAGAATACGTGATTCTATTTCAGTATAAATATCTTTTACTGCTATTTATCATGAAGATTTCTCCTTCATTCTTTTCCATCAATATCTGAGGAAAACTTATACATTCACCTCCCCTTGCCATATCTATCCTGCCCCATTTCTGTAAAATAATTCTACTTTACTTTCCTTGGTTTTTTATATATTTACACATTGTAAATCCAACAAATGGTATATCGTTAACTTTCCCTTTTGCTCCCAAATTATTGCTTAATACCCAAAACTTTTCCCAATAATACATTTTCATTGGTTGTATTATTATTAACTACTTATTTGTATCGAATTCATTCACACTATCGATCATTACGGTCTTTTAGAACATAAATATAATAAAAAGCTTTTGAAACATCTCAAACTTGGTAAATAGCTTTGTTCCTTTTAAACATGTATCCATAATTGGTTCTACCTTTGATCCAACCATTTCTTCGCATACACTATCAAGATGATAATCAGTAAATTCTTTTATACTTAGTTTCATTAGGTCAATGCACCTTCAAATTAGAGCTTTATATTATTAATTAGCTTAATCTTATGCTTAAATATCGTAAATGGATTTAGTATCCAGTACGGTTTCGATTCACTAAATTTACACCAAATTCACATGGGCATAAGCTTGATTCAGCTCTTTAAAGCAAGCGTCTTCTCTTGAAATGTATTCACATGGTTTAAGAATCTGAACTGTTATTTGCCATTAATTTGTATAATTCTTTTAAATACACATCTAATAGCCCGGTATATTCCTCCAATATTTTTGACCACGGCTTTCTCTAAATTTGGATAAAATACACATTTGACATGCAAATTAAAGACTTAATTTCTGCCCGAAAAACGAATTGAACTGGTCATTTTAAAGTCAAAACAAACACTTTTGCAACCTAAGTATACATCCTTCCCTCACAATTCCTCAGAAAACTGTTTTCAGAATACTCGTATTAGATCGGTTAATTCAGTAAATGAACTCGCTGGACTACAGTGAGCATGGGGGTTATTTTGTTAATGCTTTTCTTCTGTACTCTTAACCAATGATTTTTGGATCATATGAATTATTGGTATATTTAATCAAAATTCTCGCTTCACAAGAGCGTTCGGCATTTGTTCGTCCACTCATAAACCTTTCAATGATTGTGCTATTCTAAATAGCATCTTTGTGTTATTTGGTTCCATCACTTTTCATTTGCTTTTCACCCATTATATATCGTAATTTAAACTGAACATTGTCATTTTACTTCATTTGGTTCCTTTAGGATTTGCTATTCTCTTTTCCATTTATTAGCCATGTTATAACATCTTACCAACCTTTTCTTGTTTGGGCTTAAAAGTTTTCATAAAGTCAATTTTCTTGTTATTCAGTACAACCCCTATGAAATATGCTACATTTCTTATTGCCAATATTTTCTCTGGATTGCATTCATTTTAGAAAACACTGAGGAGAGCCACGAACTATTAAAGCTCACTATCATATATTACTCAAATAACCAACCTTTTAATATTGGAATATCATTATTTTGTATTAAAAGCGTTTTCACCAACTTCTACAATTTAACTCTTCTGAAGTGTATGTGATAAATAATCATCGATTCCTCCAATTAAACTGTTATCTGTATATTCGTTCATTCTCAACTGTCGTCAACTCAGGATACCGCGCATTTACCAAGTATATTACAACCAAGCGCAAGGATGGTAAATTTCATAGTTTTTAAGTCACTTGACTATGTACACATGCTGAATTACATCAAGTTGGACAATATAACGTCAAAAATCTTTGATTCTTGTGAACTTAGCTGCAAGGAATATTTAGACTTCTTGCAAACCCACTAATCAAGATGATGGAGGCAGGTATAATTGAGAAATAGTTTGGCATATTTAAGATAGTTCGTTGAATATAATTCAATAAATGTCGAAGACTCACCATGCTTAGAGCGTAACTTAAAGCTCTTTTACTTGAGAATTTTGAAGTATGGAAATATATAGGAAATATTTCACTTTAAATAGTTGTGGTTAAACACTTTTGGAATACCTTGAGATAATAATCACCAAAAGTAAAAACTTGTCTTACCCTCTTGGATTCAATCTAGTCTCGTTCCAATTAGTTTCCAAACTATAGCGATGGAAATAATTAGGCTATGTAACATTAATCAGTTTGAAGGTAAACATAGATCGCACAACTGTTTGTATGAGAGTACACAATATCATAAAATCAGCATTTCCATGAATAAAATACAGGTCTTTCATTGTCGAGAAATACATAATGCTGGCCACATGGGGGATTCTGACAATGAGTACAACCTGTGTAAGATGCTGGTTAATATATCAACAATATTTCATCACAAATTGGGTGCAGTTGAAGAATCAATCATGCCCACCTGGAGATAATAAAATCGAAACTTCGAATTTCGATCACTGTATACCCAACAAGTATATTTTTATCCACCTTAAAGAATATTTATTTATATCCACAAGTTAACTCCTTTAAATGGAACTCACTTGCTTGAAAAGATGTTAGAATTATCATAAATAAATATTTCTGCTAAATCCTTCTAATGAACAGTTGGCAACCATATTACTATTAAACCAGTTACATCAACTATTTTTGCACAAAAATTAGCTAATTGTATATTCTAAATTTCGAATATGTTTAGTGTTAATTATACTCCATTGGTGGCAAAATAATGTTCTAAGTTTCAAGTTAAAGGTACAATTTTTCATATCTCGTTATATTTAAAATCCAAAAGATGTAACTTTCATAGTTTGATGGTAAGGTATTATGAATTGAAATTATAAAATTTCGTAGACCATATTATCATTCTGATTAACTCTTGCTAGTTTAGAATATTCTAAATGTAATTTGTCTATTGAAATAATCATATAGAAAATCATTTGTGCATTAAAGAATTGAAAATATATGTCCGTTACATTATTGTCTTAGATCATGTGGAATATCAGTATGATACGGCTAAAAACATGCAGAAATCTATTTTTATTTTCAGGACCTCCATATAATCCAATTACTCTCATATTTAGTGGAAGATTCCTTAATTTTTTAAAGATATCCTCGTCAAAGTTTAATAACAATTAGACAACCTTTTTGGAAAGTCTAGCGATACACAACTCGCGGCACCATTAGAATTACCCGAAAAGGAAATTCTTGTGTTTCAGTTGTCGTGTTATTGATATATGAAATTTTGTGATCGGTTCTCGAATATAGTTATCTTCAGTATGTCGAGAATTGTGAGGTAATGTTTTTATGCGATTAAAATACATTTTCTTAATTAAAAGCTAATGTACAACTGGAAACATGAAATTCTTCAAAATCCCCCGAAATATTTGGTTTTTGATTGCCAAAACGGTGTTTTATTGATTAAATCGAAATATCTTCATTTTCAACCATTTCATCTCTAATTTCTGCGTTAGCAACCATGAAATAGTGTGTAATTGCTTTTACAGCATTTTAGGCTATAAAATGGCTTTGCATTGTTGGCCGAACGTAATTCATATTTTGGCGTAATATTGCTGTTCCAAAACCCAAATATAACAAATCTATAGTGTATAACTAATTATCACAAGTTCTATGTAGAGAAAAATGTAAATATTATTCAAGCCTAAAACATAATGAAATAGTATTCAAGTTTTGACTATGTACTGACCACTTGAAAATTTCAGGTGAACCGTCTGAAAGTGCTGTATATTCAAGGCTTCCTGGCAGACTTTATACTAAACTTTGATAAGCCAATAAATGTTTAGAGGTAATTATATGATATTATAGCAATTAATTCATAATGACGTTAAACAATTATTATGTGTATATCGAAAACTATGGGCTAAGTACAATATGTCAAGTCAAATCACTTGGAATGCAACTATAAGTTAACCAATATTCTTGACTTTGCCAAGGGGTAAGCCGGCTATGACCTCAAGGCATCATTATATCATTATTAATATCCAACTGCAGCCTCTGAATAATTAATGGATAATTTTATGGATAAAGCTACGATTCATGTAGTCAAAATGTCAATTAATATTAATGGGTGCATTTATAGCAAACCTCAAGTAGTAGAATCTGTCATAATAGTGGTTATCTGATTATAACTAACCATTTTCTTCAATTATACTACTCCCTCGGGTTGATCACCTGCTTCCGGGATTAACATCTAATACTTTAGCAGGATGCTAACTACAGACCAAAAAAGGCTGAAAATACGGATAACTGATGGAAGTAACACAAAAAATACATCAGCGCGAAGTAAGCAAGTTCCAAAAGATTTTCTACATTCACTTTATGACCTCACTACACGGTTACTGAAATTGTAAATCCCATGACTCTTGCTGTTCTGACTACACTCACGTGATATATTGTCGTTATTACACGTTGCTATCTTCACATCGTGTCAACTAAATTTTTGTTCTTTAATTTTTTTGAGTTAATTCCTAATGTGGTTTTTAATTATTATTCTTGTTCGACTTGAAATCGGTTTTCGGTTGATACCTTTTATCCAAGACCTCTTACAAAGAAGATATTTTAAGACGCGAGCGTTGGAAATCCTTCCTGAACAATACCAAAGGTAGTCCGCCTAATACAACAACACGTAGCCCTTCAATCACCCAAACTTAAATTCAATTGATGTAGTTTTATTTCTCTCAGAGAAGTTACAGCAGTCCTGTTACAAACCAGCAGTGGTAACAAGATCATGCTGCATACAAGCTTAGCCTGGTAATCATAAACAGACTAGTTACATTTTTTCCACGTGACTTGTCCTCATTACTGCCCATGCGTGATCGCTGCGCTAAGCTCATCTAAAAAGCTAGTTTATCAGCCTTGAATAAAAATAGATTACCTAAGTTGCATTAGCATCCCTATTGTTTACAAAGTTCACATAGGAAGTATATCTTCTCTAAAGGATGCTTTAATTATACTATTAAATATGACAACAGGAGACAGAACGGGATGAGGATGTCACAAAGAGTTCATAAAATCCCGTTTTTCTGTCTTCCTGCCGTCCAACTGCCCTCGAACTTTGTTAACGTAATCCTTTAGTCTATAAAATTATTTTTAAATTTGGGGAGCAGTGGACAGCCTTTTATCAGAAAAATAAATTTTCAAATCTTTGGGTAAATCAGGTGATGCTTCGTCGGACTTCGTAAAAACATTTAAAACAAATACTTCAGGAGAAGAGTTTGTAAGGACCCTCATCCTCGCCATACTTCCAACTCGGTTATCGATAAATTTCGGGTTGTGCCTTGTATTATGTAATCTCTCGGCTAAGTTATAATGTTTGAAAATCTTGTGCCCTTGTTTTCTTCGATAGCTGTGTGGCTAGTTAATAGCATTTAGTGACCCAGGCTCTTATCCCTCCCTGTACAATAGTGTGGCTGTGCAGTAATAGTGTTGTTTCGTCCTGTCTCTCGCACGTTTAATCTGTTTTTCTCTAGTTTTGCTGTAGCATGGGCATCACGTAAGTCAAATCTATCATGTACTCCTGTCTCGTAATCACTTGCCCCGCGCGGATAACTAGATAATATTGCAGATGGGCTAACTTCAGAACTCTGTGAGTAAAAACTTAGGAGTAAGCTGTACAACACTTCCATATTAAACTATAGCTGGGGACCTTGCAGCTTCGCTTTGTATTTCTTTTCCGTGATCTCCTACAATATACAGTCGCGACATGCATAGTCCCTATTGGTGTATTTTTTCAATTATTTCCTGAAAATTGAAAAAAT